>JAFEMH010003862.1:0-241229 GCA_022495995.1 Adenophora triphylla var. japonica
CAAATGAATTTCAACGAGAAGGTAGTTGTACTCCAAAAATGATGCATGCGAAGTAAGTTAAGGTGTATCCTTGGGCCGGGTGAGAGAACTCCGACTCGTGCTAAATTGTAATGTTAAATTGTTAACTTTATGACAATTCTTTTGATCTTGAAGTTGAAATTTGTAATTTTAAATTTGAGCCCGTCAAGCCCGAGCCCGCTAAATGCCCGCTTAAAGTCCGCAAAGCCGCTAATTTGAGCCCGCTAAATGTCCGCTATGTTGGGCTCTTGTAATCGAAGCCCGCAACTAAATGGGCTCACACCGGGCTTTCGGGCTTTGGGCCCGCGTGCACCCCTAGATGGTTGGATAGGAGAGAGAAAGTGGAGTAAGTGGGTAATGGTTGTGAGTAGAGAGAAGCGGGTTCCATTTCCATTTTAGGAAAGTATAAATTATTGTGGAACGTCCAAAAGGGATAATTTTCTGATTATCATGGATCGAAGGGAGTATGTATTAACTTCACGCATTGGCGATGCCATTATTTGAACCATTATAATAAAAATCGATATCACATATGTTGACCAAGCACACATGGGAGAGTCAAATCATGTGTGCTCCACAACACACAAGTGATACGGGTGACTAGAACAAGCAAATACTCCCTTCTCTCGCTTTAACTTAAGCTTTACCAATTATTCAAAAGGGCGTCCCGTTACAAATTTCGCCTTTCCTGAAATGAAAAATATTTATTAATATTCTATTATACCCACTAACTTTTCTCTCTCACACATTTAAATTATAGGTTTCACTTGTCATATCCACTCACTTCTTTCCTCTCACAATCCTTCTCACACTCCCATTATTTTGAATATATATATTGCTTTCTTAATTTGCGTGCTTCACCAAAATGGTGAAGCTTAACCCCGGACGGAGGGAGTACATTGCATTAATTGATGAAAACTATGTTGCATGTCTTGATCGTTCGGCAATTTATTTGAGTCTTGTATAGTTCGATCGCGTGTACTATATTTGTTTTCTTACCCAGATAAAATGTAACATATATTATATAAGATACATTATGTTATTATACTAGTACTTAAAAGCCCGTGTCATTGGCACGGGTCAGTATGGAAAGGGAAAGACGTGGGGAAGATGAAATTTCATGCTAATTAAATGACGTTTTAAATGTTATTTTAAACCGTTTCAAATATATGAAGTGCAAAGATATTTACCTGAAAGTTGAAACTTTTTGAGAGAGGGTACCTGAGAAATCATCGGAAGCCCATATTTAAAATAAAATCAGATATTCAGAAGAAGTAAAATTAGAATGTAAACACACTTGAATTTGTGAATGTAAACCTTCAAGAGAGGAAAATCAAATGAACTTTAGAATCGATAAATAAATGAAAAGCGTTCTACGCCTCGATTATTCGAAGACAAATAATAAAAAATTATTTAGAGAAAAAAATATAGGCTTAACATTTGTTAACAATAAAAGATTAATCAGTTGATTCCTCTTCGACTACATTGGCAGCGGCAAAATTTTCTTCAACTCTTCTAGCTACTGCTTCCTGCACTTAGACAAAAATAGATAAGAACCATATTTATTTATATAACTATAAATGATGAATTATATTCGAGTATATATATACTCCATCCGTCCCATGTGAATGCAAACCATTTTTTTGGGCACAATAACTAAGAAATATTATTAAGATAATGAAAATGTGTGGTAGGAAATGAAGAGAGAGAATGAGTGGAGTTAATAGTAGGTTGGTTGAATAAATTGTATGGTGAAAAATGAAGAGAGAGAATGAGTGGGTGGGGTAGGGTGAATATAAAATAATAAATTTGTTTCCATTTTGGGCAGTTTGCATTTACGTGGGACGGACCAAAATGGAAATAAGTTTGCATTCACGTGGGACGGAGGGAGTATATATGTAATATATACCGCTTCAGTGAGAAATGTGGGATCATCCCAAATATCATCATACACATTAGCTTCAACAGCATCTTCAACAGCATCTTCAACCGTATCTTCAAGTACATCTTCAAATGTATATTCCACTACATCTTCAATCATATCATCAGCTGCATCTCTATTCACCTATGTCAAACATGGATTGTATCAAAAATTAAAATTATAGTAGCGATATATAGACAGTAATAGAGTTAAGTAAATATAACAATTATGCGAACATAATAACTATTTACCGTATCACTTAAGCTATATGCTTTACAGAAGTACTTCAGGATAAACAATATTTGTTGTGGATGTGTCATCTCCCGATGGTGATGGAATGAGAATCGTTATCATATTGAATGTAGTACATCTTGATAAAGCAACATATAATTGGCCATGAGTGAACACCGGTGTCCGAAGATCAATGCCGACAAATTTAACATATTGACCTTGTGACTTATTTATAGTCATTGCAAAGCACAACCTAATTGGAAATTGACGCCTTGTAATTGGAATAATAAGTTCGGTCGAAGAAGGTGTAAGAGAAATTCTTGGTATAAATACCAAATTGCCTGCTTTATCTCCCGTTAAGATTTCAGCCTCAATAATACGTTGCCCACATCGAACTACTCTTAATCTTGTTCCATTGCAAAGACCATCCCTAGGTGCAAGATTCCTCATCAAAATAACTGGACAACCAACTTTCAACTGCAAGTCTGAAGGGGGAAGACCAGAAGGATTCAATGAGTTCAAAAACTCTATTGGGTATCGATTTGCCATAATCGGATCACTCGTATCATCATCTGTATATTTGTCTGCCGATAGATAACTGATGATATTGCCTGGAAACATCTCTAATGCTTGAAGATTTATGCAATTGACATCATCATTACGCGGGGATAAAATTGTTCGATCAGTTAAGAACCGAGCAGTAGAAGTCCCCGGTATATGCAATGCTGGATAAACTTCTCTTATTAGCTCGTTGACGTCTTTACACTTTCGGATAGTAGAAGGAAGTTCAATTGTCTCATCTGGATTGCTTCCCACCTTGGATGGAAATTTATTTAACGTTAATTATGAATGCTTATAAAAGAAATTTTTAATTTGAATGCATAACTATTACCTTGTTCAAGTATTCCGCAAACTCAACATTCGCGAGATCATTTCGATCCAGCCGCATGTTTTTCAATAGAGTCAAGACGCATATCTTCGCCCAAAGTGATGATTTTTGGAGAGTTGACCCCACAATTTGTTCATGGTGTCCCTTGGGTATAACTGGCAAAGTTTGACGAAAATCACCACCAAAGACAACAGTAATTCCACCGAAAGGGCTATCATTATCACAAATATCTCGAAGGCTGCGATCGACAGCCTCAGCCTTGCAATGGCGATGTTGCATAGGAACCTCATCCCATATTATTAATTTTGTATCTCTAAAGAGTTGGGCATGAATTGACTGTTTTGTAAATGAACACAACGTATCTTCCAACACATTCAACGGGAGACAAAAGGTAGAATGTGCTGATTACGCCACTTCAACTAACAATAACGATGCAATTCTAGATGATGCAACACATATCACGATATTGTCATGCGATCGACAAACCCCTGCAATTGTGTTGTACAAAAATGTTTTGCCCGTTCGCACCCCCATTCAAGAAGAAGGTTTTCCTTGATTTTCATTCACCGAACACATCACAACATCAAAACAGTTGTCGCCGACCAACATTCAAGCGAGAGATATTTGCTTCCGCAGCAGTAGTGCGATCACATACTTAAGTTGTCTATGTTCCCATAATAACCTGTTGTTGCCGGTCATTTGGGTCCAATTTTGAAGTGGAAGAGGCATTGGTGGGAAATCTGCCAAGCTTTTTCCAGTTTCTTGCAATATTTCATTCAACGGATGCGAGGCCATAATCTGTTATTTGACTATCATCCGGATATGGAATTTCATATTCTGTGCGCAATTTGTGAGGAAGATCATCACATATATTCATTGCAAACTTAGTCCACAACTCATGGGGATGTATCAGAGAGCATTGCGTTAGAATAAGCGCAAACAATCTCCTCAGTTGGTACCCAGTCTTCATAACTGAGGCTTCTTCCAAACATTGCTTCCATTCTTCATCATCTTCTAGAAGACCCCGTGCAACGCAAGCACCTTTAAATGTATCATGCACAATGCCATTGTATGTTCGTAAATTTTCCCAAGAGGTTGGCCCTTTAACAATAATTAATAAGATTCGAAGGTAAAATCTCTCACCACTGGAGGGGCTAGCAAAATATATTCTTCCAATTGCCTGGCTTAAATAACGTCTTCGTTTCCAAACATTCGCCTTCCACGTGTAATGCTTCGGCATTTGTTGATAAGTAAACTGTTGGTCCATTACATCAGAAGCACAACATCTAAAAAACCCCATTAATTTTGTTACTTTTCCCTCAACTTGTTCAGCTATCTCTTCTCGCGAACATCTTGAATCATATGAAACATTATGCTCTCGAGGTAGATGGAGATCTAATCAAACAACATTAGGAAATTCTTCATGCAAGCTGTATCCAAATAACCGCCCTATGCGGCTTTTGGCGGACCAATATACCTCGCATCAAGATATTGTTTGATTTCATCACCTTTCCTAAAACCATTGTCGTTCGATCATGACCTTTGTATATGTACTTGTGAATGTACTTAACACATTTAACTCCAGCACACACCTCCATATTAATATGGCAATCAAATAACTCTGTGAGATAAGGGTTGTAAGGTACAACGTCTCTGTTATCTACCTCCTTCCCTCTATCTTGTCAATACAACTCCATTATCGCGGCGACGATAGACCTGGATAGCCGTCATTATCAATAGAAGTTGTTTCGGCCCATTGTTTTGGAATTTTTTTGCACCTATTGTTCTCCATACATTGCGAACTTGGGTTTCTCGTGCCGCACGGACCATGTATCATACATCTCTTAGCGTGTCGAAAGTGCAGGCAGCCTATCTCGATCGAGGTAATTCGGCACATACCACCCTATCAACTTCGCTCGGGAGTTACGATCTTATCTTCATCCGCGAGAAAAAACGGTGCATGCATATGGGGGCAATCCTCTTTTACGAAATTCAATTGTGAAAACATAAGCTTCTACTTTTCCCAAACACCACTTTCATCTCTAACAATTTTTAACAAATGCTTTCTCTTTAATTCGAAATCTCGAGCAACCAAATCAGCCCTATCAGTGCGGTTTGATTAGGAAGTAGAGCATCTCTAATTTACGGCCATACCGGGTTGGCTATCATAGTTAAGAAAATATTTGGATGCTTATACGCGCGTGTAATAGCCATCGAATCTTGAAAATTTCATACATTTGCCTTGGTCCACCAAAGGAAAGAAGATGGAAGGATGAATCTTCTACCAATTTGATCCGGACTTGCACTCTCTTCATCAAAATTTCTTGGAGATTTTTATACCGATCAACACGAACAAATCCCTCTTGGTTTTCCCTTAGGAAAAGAAGACGGTTTGCTTTCAAGTTGCGGCCAAACGTCCACCAAATATTCACGAAAGCAGGTTTTTGCCTCTCAAAATGGTAGAATACTCGTTGTTCGTTCGAATAAACGATAACTGTAATAATCCATCATTGTGAGTCTATTTCTACTTATATTACTCGGACCATTCCTATTCACATCCCAGAGAGTCATGGACGGTTCCCATCCTAGCTCGTCTAAAGGAAATAATAAGACATAATGCAATGGGGCGTATGCTGGATGACTTTCACTTATCCGCATCAAGTCTTGATCTCTGTAGTGAAGGACAATATCTCTTGTTCTCCTTCTCTCAGTACCATCACCGGGTAAGATTACTGCAATCTCATAAACCGTAGGTTCATTATATCGCCGTTGATCACTTCTTGGATCATAATGCAAATATGCTGACAAATTTTGATTAGACTGATAGTGGCTTTGTTGTTCTAATATTGCACATGCTTGACGAAAGATAGGTGCAAAAGGATTGTACTGTAACACACATTCTTAGATGCAGCCCATTAGTTCTCCATCTAACGTATCATTTCGACGTTGACGACATTCTAAGGCAGCCATCGGATCGTATATGTAAAGTTGAGAGTACACAGGATTTGAATCTGGAGGTGGAAGTAATGACCCGGAACGATGTTGTAACTCACCATGTATAGTGAAGCTATAAGGGGCCCTGTCACGTTGTACACGATCATCTAGATCACATCCAAGACCGGTGAAAGCCATTGCAAAGATTATAACGTCGAATATCCCGAAAAATGACGCCGAACGACGGTCACAATCGTCGTATAATTCCACTGAGCAGGTGGGTGGATCAAGAAGATTAGGAAGCCTAACTTGCCCATCCAAGCAGCATGTTCCAAATCTTGGCCTACTCAAAGGAGAGTTAACCAATTTTTCGCCCATCCAGTGCAAGGCATGACAATGCTGACATATGACATTCATTCTGCCAAGGGAATGACGAACTTGATTGAAAATTTGTTGAATCTCTATGTCACGTAGATGGAGCTCATCCTCTTCGAAACCACCTATATTTTCATTTTGTTCGGTAGTGGAGGGATCTTCTAATATAGTCGACCTATATTCGGAAAGGCGTGTTATATTTTTTAAGATAAGTTTATTTGAATTAAAGAGGAGTAAAAGAAGAATTATGTTACATAGTAGAATAAGGAGCGGCTTGTTCACGCGAACGACGCCTCCTTTGTGCGATTGCCCATCTCGAAGGACCCAAAGAAACGTTAGAAGAATTTTGTTGGCTTCTTGCTTGATCGGCTCGATCTCTTTCCCGTCGTCTAGATTGTGCAATTTCACGCATACTACGATAATTTCTATTTCTAGATGTTGAACTTTCTCCTAACTCCATATTTACTGACTGGTAGTGAATAGGCAAATAGACAAATATTACTAACTCTAGGAAATTTTGATTTTTAATAGAAATATTGATGATGCCAAAATCGTCAAAACAGCCCAAATCCAAGCGTTGAATGCTCCGGCGATTGCAAGGCCTGAAAATAAGAGAAAACACGTAAACTAAGCCGGGGCGGATCCGGCTAAAGGCCCTCGTGAGAGTAAGTTCACGGTTGATCTTAGAGAAATCAAATTGTGAGTTTCTCCAATGTAAAAAGTAACGTGCCGAATAATGAGCCGTGGGGCTTGTATTTATAGGAATGGATAGATAGAATCCATGTTGGAATGAACTTGTAAATAGATAAGATATAATCTTAAGAGAATTATATCCGTTCAGAGTCATTGTTTGACTTGAATTGATATTGGTAATTGTAATCTGATTGGGTTACAAGCGTATAATCCTTGTTGAATAAGGATTGTAACCCATATTTTGGCACAGGAGCAGCCCAGGAAGGCAAATGATTTTCCTCGGCCTTTGGCAAATAAGCCGAGGAAAATGATTTTGCTTCCTCGTCATTTGGTAAATGGCCGACACGGAGATATGCCGGGGAGAATGATTTTCTTTCCTCGTCTTTGGGATATATGCCGAGCAAATAACTTCTCTTTCCTCGGTAATTCGATATGGCGGCCCAAAAATGATGATAGAAGGCCGAGATAAATGTTCCTCGGCATACGAGGAAGATCTTACTCGGCCCTAATACTTCATAATTAGACAATATCCACTGCCCAATATAGTTGGGCCCAAGTTCGGGCAAGCCCATGTTCGTTGCTCGGTTTATACCGTTCAGTGGCCCCCAACTTTCTAGCTTGGCTTAGGACGAGTAGAAAGTTAGCTCGGAGCACATGGAATACGAATGTGTTTGACGCGTGTCCTTGGTTGGTAATCGACGGTTGCTATTCGATGATGACACAGGGCCCACCGGTCTTGTCACGCCTTGATAAGCTTGTGTTTAGCATTTAATTCTTGGGGCGCCTCACCCGGGTATGCTTTTACCCATGGGTCGACCCGATTTGGGGAGATATAAAAGCTAAAACCCCTTTCATTTTACTCTTTACAAACCCCAAGAAATTGAGAGCATTTGGCAAGAACTCACCGGCGAAACAGCTGCGATCTTGAACCCAGTTTCCGGCGAGCTCTATTTTTCCGGCGAAGTTGCATTTTGCAGCGATTCCAATCGTTCTTGTAAACTCAGGTATGATTTTCTTCCCTTTTCACGAACTCCTTTCCTTCTTTAGAGTCTTCTAGGGTTGTTAGGAGAAATCATATGTGAATCAAGAACATGAACCGCCATTATTGAAGATTCAATCTTTTCTTCAAGAATTTTTGTTTCAACTCTCAAAATTTCAAATTTTTGATTTTCTTTGTATCTTGTTAAACTTCTTTGAATATTGAATGAACTTCCCCTTTTAATCTTTGATTCCCCTTAGAAAATGGCTCGTTCTTGGGACCCATTCCCCCGATTCCGTTATGGATATCATACGGGCAATACGAGGGTTTATCGACGAGAAAGGGGTCCATGGTTGATCTTTGAACTTGGATGATATAAGCAAGCGAGTTGAGGGGTTATGGCCGATCCCGTTTATTCATTCAATACCCGAGACTCCACAAGAATAGATAGGATTGAGTCTGGTTCTCCCAACATCATAGTTTTTGAGGATAGGGCCGAGATGGTGGAGCACATCGAAGCCTATTCTACCCGGCCTCCCATCGCGAAATGCGTGAGCGTACGAGAGAGTACGGCCCCCCTCCTCGGCCTTATGAAATGACGAGGAAGGAAATCTTCCTTCCTCGGCCTTATGGAATGACGAGGAGGGAATCTTCCTTCCCCGTCATTTAATCGGCCATTGTGAGGTAAATAATTTGGTCTCCTCGTCTTTATGCGGATATGACGGGAAGAGAAGGAGAACCCTCCTCGATCTACTCAAATAGTTAACGCCTTCGTTGAAGGTGCGCAAGGCGATGCCCGCCTTGTCCGAAGAAGAGGAGGCCGAGGAGCAGGTAGCCGAGGAAAGCAAGTCGAGAAGGCACCAAAGCACAGGGATCCCATGATTGAGAGGTGCAGCAACAAGTACAAAGTGGACCGTGGCTTGAGTATAAATTAACTTATATGGGCAAGATCGAGCCGAAGACGGAAAAAGAAGAGACGGCCTTCTATTATAACCAAGATTTCGTCCATTTTTATTTCAAACAATTTCAACAGGGACTCCGTCTTCCCTAGACCCCTTCATTTGCGAAGTTTTGGATGATGTAAAGGCAGTGCCGGCCATGCTAGGAGCCAATGGTACTAGGGTTCTGTTAGCTTCATCATCCTCTGTAGTAGTTTAGGCTATGAGCCGACCATGGGAGCCTTCCGTCACTTCTACATTGTCCAAGTCATCAAGGAACAATGGTGGTAGTTATTAGGAGTGCGATAGGAAACCTAAGTTGCTTCTTCCCATGTCCGACAAAGTTCAGTGGGACAACCACGTTATCAGCGTTGAGAGCCGTCAAGGCCTGGGAGTTCCGATCTCCTTGTGATGATCCAACATCTTCCTTTGCCGTCCAACAATACGGGTGGACCAAAGATTTGATCAAGCGTGCGGAAGAGTTTGCCAGGGTAGGGTCCTGGATTGGAAGCAAGTTGAATCCTCGAGATCATTTCTATATCCGGGCGGGATTGATGCGGGAACGAGGACGGGGTAGCTCCCCTCGTCAATGTTAAAAGAGGACGTCGCTTCAATGATTGGACGGTACATCCAGGCTTCGTATTCCCCGAGGATTGTATTAGGTGCCATGATGAGCGTCCCCAGTGATCAATGTATTGGAGCACCTAACATTGTTGGACGTAAACTTTTATCTTGGACCCTTGTAATTTTTTGCGTCATATTATTTTGCTCGTACTTGACCTTGAATTTTCTTGCTCGTACTTGACCATTTCTTCCTTGTCTTTACTGATTTGACCACCGAGGAAGAAGCCGCCCTTGCAATGGAGAGACTAAGTCCCCGAGGAGGCGATCGGGCGAAAGAGAAAGGCGAGCAAGAAGTACGCTTCCGATGGAAAGAAAGGATGAGGCCAATGCTCGTAATTTGGTCTTGGGCGTGCGGGGGTGATAAACCCCTTCCCCTCAAACTTCACCAGAGGTAAATTCCCGAGGACGCCGCATCCGAAGAACGAGGGGCGGAACCCATGGTCGGTGATATGACTAACCCTCCTACGAGGCCGAGGAAGTAGCGACCGAGGAAACCGGCCTTGTTCAAAGGAGATCTGGCTCAAAAAGGCCTCAAAGTTCCAATGCCGAGGAGCCGGTGGCTAAGCGGGCAAGTATTGGTGGGGCCCCCAATCCTTCACCCCTCCAACCTTGGCTATCAAGGACATCCAAAGCGGTTGAGCGGGCCGATGAGCTAGCAAGAGCATGGCCCTCGACATTCCTCGTCTCGGGGTCTTCCTTTGCAAGTTAGGGAGGGACCTTTGGTAAGATTAGGCCGAGCTCGATTGAAGCGATGGATGAGGACGCCTACGATGCCCTTGTTAGAGAGGCTCCCAGCGACGATACCTTGCTCTGCCGCAAGGGGCTCTTACTTGCCGAGGTAACAGTTCTTTCATTTGATCATTGATTGCGAGATTTGTTTTGCACTTCTAATATTAATTCTTCTTTCAGTTGGCTTCTGTCACGGCATATGAGAACGTGCTAGCCAAAAAGAAGGCCAGGCGCTGAGTGAGGTCAAGGCGCCCAAGCAAAGAGTGATGCGACAAGACCTCCTTGGTCAAACTTCGAAGGCCAAGGATGCGAGCAGGCATCGAAGGCCAAAGTGGAGGCCGAGGTCAAAGAGCCGAGGAAGTGAAGGCCAAAGCCGAGGAAGATCTCGGCTAAAAGGGGAGGAGGCGGCCAAGGCATTGCGGATAAAGCCGAGCTTGAGGCAAAGGCCGAGGAAGGCGAGGCCAAATACCGAGATTGGAGGCCTCCCTTCCCGCCAAGGAGAACGAGGCTGTGGTGCGCTTCAAGGAGAGCCGGCGTTGAGATGCCGTGATATCTAGCTCGGCCTTCCCGGGACGCCGTGGACGAGCAAACGGCCACCATGTTCGAAGATGGATACCTTCATCTTGCCGGGGAGTATTTTGGTGATCCCTCCACCGGCCTAGACATCAATAAGATAGCCATGCCGATATGCCGGGACCAATACGGTGAGGAAGTTAGGGATCTCCATCACTTAGTCCCCTTCTCTCGCAAGCAACTTGGAATTGATAGCGGCCCGAGGATGCTCAAGCATGCGAGGAAGTGTGGAGGCCAGCCCTGTTGTCCCGGCAACATCAAAGACTTGGTGGAGGCCATCCGGGACGAGGAAGAGCACGAGACCGGGGAAGCCGAGGTAAGGGAATTGCCGAGAAGGCGATACCCAAGCCCGTCAAACGACCCTTCCTCCTCCTGGCTCCATTAATACCGGTGGCTAGAAGAGCCTTTTGAGGATGCTCGGCCGAGTCTTAGGATAGTTTTTCCTTTTTGCTTTTTTGTAATAGAATAGGATCCGTAATTTCTATTTGAATATCAATGAAAAATCCTTTGTCATTATTCTTTGTCATTTCACCGACTTGGTTATATTTTGGTATGTTATGCATTAGCCTTAGGAAGGTGGGATCCGAGGAAGGTCCATTTCCTTGTGGAGCAAGTGGTTAGGCCGAGGAAAGATTCCTCGGCTTTAACTATACTCGTACTTCATTTGAAATTTGAGGAAGTTTTCCTCGGCTTTGAATGTTGTAATCCCTGAATCGAGTAGATTCATGGTAGGAGGTTCATCAAGCCATTAGGCCGAGGAAAGTCCTCGGTCTTGGGCATTAGTCTCTAAGTCAAGGTGGACCCTTGAGTGGAAGGGTTAAGCCGTCGAGGCCAAGGAGGTTCCTTGGTCTTGGGCACGCTTGGTATCCCGAGTTAAGGTGGACCCTTGACAGGATGTGTTGTAAGCCATCAGGCCAAGGTGGTCCCTTGGTCTTGGCAGTGTTAAGCCATCAGGCCAAGGAAAATCCTTGGTCTTGGCAGTTGAGTATGCCATCAGGCCAAGGAAAATCCTTGGTCTTGGCAGTTGAGTATGCCATCAGGCCAAGGAGGATCCTTGGTCTTGGCAGTTGGTGAGCCATCAGGCCAAGGAAGATCCTTGGTCTTGGCTATTGGTGAGCCATCAGGCCAAGGAAGATCCTTGGTCTTGGCTATTGTGTATCGGAGAGTCGGGAGTAATGTCCTCATCTTCCGGTGCTGGGGTGACGAGCTGATAGTTGCTTTGCATGTTGGAAGAAAGCGCTTTCGTAGAGCGAAATGCGATTACATAGAACTGCAATCCTATCAACTAAACAGACAAAAAGAAAACAAAAGACCGAAAATAAAAGACCGAAAATAAAGAGCTAATCTATTGCAAAATAAACTAAACTAGACTAGTGATAATATTTTCTAAGGTTGTCGGAATGCCATGGATGCTTGAGATCCTTCCCCTCCTTGGTCCTCAATCTGTAGGTCCCTTCTCGGATGACTTGAGTGATGATATAGGGACCTTCCCAATTTGGGGAGAGCTTGTTACATTACGCCTTCCGAGCCAGTGGATTCGATCTTTCTAAGTACCCAATCGCCAACTTGGAATACTCTTTTGATGACCCTCTTGTCGTGATATGCCTTGGTCCTTTGCTTGTAATTCACCATCCTCATCTGCGCAGCTAGTCGTTTTTCATCTATCAGGTCCAGGTCTAGGAGCCTATTGACCTTGTTGACTTGCTCATCATAATGGGAGTTCCTTACTGTAGGGATGGCCATCTCTGCTGGTGCCGTAGCCTCGTAACCGAAGGTTAGTGCGAATGGGGTTTCCCGGTTGGCCCCCGGGTGGTTGTGCGAACGACCCATAAAGCTAGGGGAAGTTCGTCCAACCATCTACCCTCGCGACCTTCAAGATTCTTGGTGAGGGCGGTTAGGACCGGTTGTTGGCGGCTTACGCTTGGACCAGTTGCCTTGGGGTCTGCTGGCGAAGATTTTGCATGGCATACTTTGACTCTTCCCAATTCGGTTGTAAATGCCGTGGAAAATTGGAGGCCATGGTCGAAACAATTGTATGCGGAAGGCCAAATCTGCACCGAGATGTTGTCATGAACAAAGTTGATCGCGTTCTCTTCCGTTATCTTGGCCAATGCCTTGGCTTCTATCCACTTGGAGAAGTAATCAACAGCTACTATCACGTACTTGCAATTACCACGGGCGGGTGGGAAGGGTCCAATGAGGTCGATCCCCCACATATCAAATGGCCACGTAGGTATTACTAGTGTTTGCTCGGCTGCGGGTAGTCTTGGAATGTCGAGAGAACCTTTGGCATTTGTCACATTTTTCGAACATAGGCATGCGCGTCTTCCCTTAGGTTTGGCCGGTAGTAACCTAGCGATATGATTTTGTCGGCTAAGGTTCGGCCCCCGGGTGTCCGCCGCAAACACCTTCATGTACTTGCCAGGAGGTTCTCGGTTTCCTTGGGATAGACACACACCTTAGCGGGGGCTTCGTGAAAGATCTTCGGTAGAGGACTCCGTTCATCACCGCGAATCTTGGAGACCTCTTCTTGATAAGCTTGGCTCGAGCATCATCTTACGGGAGTTTCTCCTTCTCAATGTATTCGATGTAGTCATCGATCCGGCATCTCTCTTCCTTGTCCGAAGCATGACTTGTAATCTTTCATACGCGGGTTCCTCGGCATAAACTACATATGGGTTGGTCTCCGAAGGAGACACGTCAATGGTGGCTAGTTTGGAGAGAACGTCTGCGACTTGGTTGTCTTCCCTTCCTATCTGCTTGAGCTCGAAAAATTCCATTTTCTTCGTCATATCTAGGACCAGGTCTCTATACTTGGCAAGGGTGACATCTTGAGTGTTATATTCTCCCTTCACTTGTTTGACAACAAGCGGGAGTCACGAAAGCGGCCACCTTAGTTGCTCCATAGAAGGAGGCCAACTCAATGCCAAATATGAGAGCCTCGTATTCGGCTTGGTTGTTAGAGGCGAGGAAACCCGAAGCGGATGGCATCTTGTATAGTATATTCTCCTTCTACGGGCTTGCTAGTACTACTCCGGCTCCGCTTCTTTCCTTGGTAGGCGATCCGTCCGTATACGGGATCCAACGGTTGGATGGGAGTTCAATGGGAGAGTCTTTTTCCTCAGGCGCGTTTTGCTTAGGGAGGTGGGGAGATGCTCACCCATAAAGGCGATCTCGACCATGAAGTCAACCAAAGGCTGTGCTAAGAGGGTCTTCCTTGGTTGGTAAGTGATATCAAACTCTGTTAGAGCGATTGACCAATTAAGGAGACGTCCCGAGCCGTCCAACTTGTGAAGGACTTTCTTCAATGGTTCGTTGGTGTAGACGGTGATAGGGTGTGCAGAAAAATATGCACGCAACTTCCTTGAAGCAATGACTAGTGCGTATGCTATCTTCTCCACATTGAAATATCTGCTTTCTACATCGGACAGGGCCTTTGAGACATAGTAGACGGGCTTCGAATTCCTTCATCCTTTCGAACTAAGGCAGCTGCTGACGGCGTGATCGATGGCTAGGAAGACGTATAGCATCTCACCGGTAGTCGGATTTGCTAAGCAAGGGAGGGGAACCCAAGTACTCCTTCAACCGGAGGAACGCTTCCGAGCATTCGGGAGTCCGGGAGAAGCTCTTGGTACCCTTTCAATATCTTGAAGAAAGGCGGTGACTTTTCGGCGGACTTGGCGATGAATCTTCCAAGGGCCGCAATTCTTCCATTAAGTCTTTGGACCTCCTTGATGGTGGTAGGTTTCCTTCATGTCAATGAGCGCCTTGATCTTTTAAGGTTTGCTTCAATCCCCCTTTGGGAAACCATGAAGCCCGAAATTTCCCTGCGGTAACTCCGAACACGCACTTGCTTGGATTCGACTTCATGTTGTTTGCTCGGAGGTTGTGAATGGTCTCTTCTAGGTCGGGAACGTGGCTACCTTCCTTGGTCTTTATGACCATGTCATCAATATAAGCCTCCATGTTTCTACCTATCGACTTGCAAAAACTTGATTTACCATCCGTTGGTAAGTGGCACCGGCATTCTTGAGCCCAAAAGGCATCATGATGTAGCGTAAATTCCCCACGAGGTGTTTGAAAGGCGGTCTTCTCGATGTCTTCTTTCGCCATTTTTATCGATGATAGCACGAGTAGGCATCTAAGAAGCCGAGAGTTTGGTGTCCGAAATGGAGTCCACCAACTTGTCGATTACGGGGAGAGGATAAGCGTCCTTGGGGCGGGCTTTGTTTAGATCAGGTAAAGTCTACGCTGCACATACGCCATTTCCCATTTTGCTTCTTCACCATAACGACATTAGCCAACCAAACGGGGTATTTGACTTCGCGAATTATTCCGGCGCTGAGTAATTTCTGCACCTCTTCTTTTATAGCTTCCTCCTTGTCCCTTGCAAAATTTCTCCTCGTTTGGGAGATGGTCTTCGCTAAAGGATCAACTTCTAAGCGGTGGAGGGCTACTTCTTCATTGATCCCCCTCATGTCTTCGACTCTCCAAGCAAAGACGTCGAGACTGTTTTTCAAGAGGGATACGATTCTTTCTTTCTCTTCCTGTGATAGCTGGCCTCCTAGCTTGATTTTTTGTTCGGGATAGTCAGGATTAATGACTACCTCTTCTAGCTCATCTACAGGCTTCATTTCTGGTCCGTCTCGAAATTCCAGGGATTCGATGATGATCTCTCTGATTCTCCTCCCTTCATTGTCGTTTACATTGAGGCCTTCTTCCTCCATAAGTTTATCGATGTCTGGAAGATCGTTCTTCCCCGAGTCATGGTTGGCCCCCGAGTTCTGGTCATTGACGAGAATGGGCTCTTCCTCGGAGATGGGTAGAACTATGCCTTGGTCATCCGCAGTTTCTAGGACCATAGGCTCTTCTTCCAGTGTGGGTAGAGTTATGCCTTGGTCATCCACAATTTCTAGGACCATAGGTTCCTCTTCCTCACTTTCCCATACTTCACGGATATAGTTCATTCTAGAGCTAGTTTCCGTGGTCTTCTGAGATTTGGTGATCTTGATGTTCTCCTCGGGCGTATCTATCTCCACGCTTTTTGACTTTTTTCGGCTCTTGACAACATGTTCCAAGAAATCTTTGGGGGTTGCCCTCACGCATCCAATGCCAGCACGAGTGGGAAATTTAACTCGTTGGTGAGGAAGGGAGGCTACCATCCCAAGTTTGGCTTGACTTGGAATGCCGATAATCGCATGATAGTCACTAGTCAAATCCATGACTATAAAAGTGACAGTAGCTTTGGCTCGGAAGGGATGATCGCCGACTTCGAGTTCTAGTTCTACGGTTCCCTTTGCTCCAACCTTATGGTTGGTGAATCCTTCAAGCCTTCCATGATATGGCTCTAGCGAAGTGTCTTTCAACCCCATTTGTTGGAAGGCTGAATAGTACAGGATGTCACGGGAGGCCCCCGTGTCAACAAGAAGTCTTTCGGATTCAACATTGTCAATTCGACCTTTGATGACCAATGGCTGCTCACGAGTGCACGACTTCCCTTGACTCATTTGGAGAAAAACTAATGATTTCTTCCGCTTTATGGATCAGCGAGGGACATGGTATACTTTGCTTAGCTCGTGGATCTGGTCCCTTAGCTTTACGGTGGAGGTCACCTCTTCACGGATCACATGTAGTTTAGCCACTAGGAGGCCTCCGATCTTCATCCTCACTCTTGGAGTCATCTTCCCTCTCCTCTTGCTTCCGCTTTCGCTTTCCATCTTTCTTCATGACATAACGGTCTAACTTTCCCTCGTCAACCCATTGTTGGATTATCTTCTTAAGGGCCCGGCAACCATCGGTGGTGTGCCCGTTGTCCTTGTGAAAATCACGGTATTTGTTCTTGTTGCGGGGATATTTTGGGTGATCGGTCGGCGGACGAGGTGGAGGAAGGTTCACCGGTGCATGATTTCGGAGATGGGCTTTGTAAGAGGGTGAACTCCGGCTTCTCGGTGCTTCGGTTCTATTCTTTCCTTTGGAACCCTTGCCATTCCCGTTGTCATTACGTCGGGAGTTAGTTGCTTCGGGTTCCGTCTTGTCGGCTCCCTTTTCTTTGTCTTGTCTTCGGCCATGGAAATGGCATAAGCCACTTTGTACAATTCGGCCTTGGAACTAGGTTCCACTGGCGAAGTTCATAAATGAGGGGGCCAGATTTTAACCCGAGTTGAAGCAGGACTATGACCTCCCTATCGGTGAGGCTTTCTTCGACTTGATGCGCCATTTTTCGGAACCTATTGTAGTAGGCGAGGGTGGTCTCTCCTTCCCTTGCTCAATGTTGGCCAAGTCGGTTAATCTCATCTTCCTCTTCCCGGCCGTGGCAAAGTGATCTAAGAACATTCTCCTCATGCCCCTCCGGCAATCGATGCAACCTTTCTTGAGCTCACGGAACCGGGTCAAAGGCATTCAGGAAAAGGTGCTCGCGAAAGCTTTGCGAGCAAGTCATCGGCGGTGGTGAGGAGATTCATGGTTTGTTCAAAACTTTGCACATGGTCCTTGGCGTCGATGGTTCCGTTATATTTCTCGAAATTTGGGAGCTTGAGGTTAGGATGGGGAGGTGCGCGGTTATCCTCAAGGAAAACGGACGGGTGGCCCAATCATAATCGTCGTCATTATATTTCTTTCCCCTCTCCATATCATCCGGCCTTTGTTTCAACGGCTCCCATTGCTTTGTTTCTATTTCCTTCTCACTGCTTGAGCGAGTGCTTCGTTGGGAGCTTCGGCGACTTGTCTTTAGGGCGATCATTCACCCTACTATGCTCCGCTTCATGTCGGTGGCCATCACGTGCGGAGGGCCTTATCACGTCTTGGTTCCGGGTCTTGTGCGCCAGAGTATCATCTGTAGGGCTCTGGGGTCCTTGGCCTAGCGAATTCTCGATGCCGAGGACGAGGAGAGTCCGGTCGGCGAGGACGATGAGAATCGAGCGACGAGGACGAGGAGAATCGGCCGACGAGCTCGAGGAGACGCGGGACGCTAGGTGTCATGATGAGGCGAGCGGGGATAGGCGCCTATTCAAGGCGAGTCTTGTCCTTAGGTCCTTGGAGTTCACTTCCTCTTCCCTAGGAGTTATTTGGCTTCTCGGGTCGACCACGGGATCCTTACGCTTCTTGTTATGCCGAGGACGAGGAGAATCCACAGGAGCCGGCATTGGTAGTTCGGCGGTCTTCGGGGAGGAGCACGATGCTCTCCTGTTCCTTTCTCAAAGGTGGGCCCATTGATGGTACAATGAAGGGAGCCATGGAATGATGCGGGTCCATTTGCAACGAGCAACTTGTGTTTCATACATCCTTTGCAAAGTCTCCATTTGTTTGTGTAACAAAGAGCGTCGGTCAACGGGTTGAGATCCTCCTGCTTGACCGGCGTCGGCATTCTTTGTTTTCTTCCTTCCTGCTTGCTTCCCACGAGCACGAGTAGGACGAGGAAGGTCATTGCCCTCTCCCTCGGCATTTGCCTGACCCATGGAACGAAGAGTCATGGCAAGGGGAGGAATGGCATCGGCTTGAGGTAGAGGAGGAGGAGGAGGCAGTGGCTCCTCGGCTCCGGTGTTTCCCCCATTCACCTGGGTGGGATCCTCGAGCGTAACACTTGTGAATTGTCCGTCCATTATGATTCACAAAGATTATTAAATGCGAAATTTTCCAAAAATCACAATTTCACCAGAACCGAATTTATGGCTAAATTTAGGGTAAATTTTAACCAAAAACAAACAGCCAATTGTGATTTTTCCAACACAAAATTTCAAGCCACAAATTTTGCTTCAGACGTGAACTAGCAGTTTCCGGCCGAATTAATGCAGTTTCCGGTGGAAGTTTACCAATTCCGACCGAATCAAGAACAGAGCACATCGGAGCAAAAATTTCCGATTTCAATCAAGAACAAATCCAACGGAAAATAGCTTCTCGGGCGAGATTTTCCGAGGCCAAACAAAGGGTGTTTGAATCGATTTCCCGGCAATGGAACCAATTGATGATGCCAAAATCGTCAAAACAGCCCAAATCCAAGCGTTGAATGCTCCGGCGATTGCAAGGCCTGAAAATAAGAGAAAACACGTAAACTAAGCCGGGGCGGATCCGGCTAAAGGCCCTCCGGCGTGAGAGTAAGTTCACGGTTGATCTTAGAGAAATCAAATTGACAGAGTTTCTCCAATGTAAAAAGTAACGTACCGAATAATGAGCCATGGGGCTTGTATTTATAGGAATGGATAGATAGAATCCATGTTGGAATGAACTTGTAAATAGATAAGATATAATCTTAAGAGAATTATATCCGTTCAGGAGTCATTGTTTGACTTGAATTGATATTGGTAATTGTAATCCTGATTGGGTTACAACTGTATAATCCTTGTTGAATAAGGATTGTAACTGCTAGCCGGAACGCCGAGGAAGGCAAATGATTTTCCTCGGCCTTTGGCAAATAAGCCGAGGAAAAGGATTTTGCTTCCTCGTCATTTGGTAAATGGCCGACACGGAGATATGCCGGGGAGAATGATTTTCTTTCCTCGTCACTGGGATATATGCCGAGCAAATAACTTCTCTTTCCTCGGTAATTCCGATATGGCGGCCCAAAAATGATGATAGAAGGCCGAGATAAATGTTCCTCGGCATACGAGGAAGATCTTACTCGGCCCTAATACTTCATAATTAGACAATACCCACTGCCCAATATAGTTGGGCCCAAGTTCGGGCAAGCCCATGTTCGTTGCTCGGTTTATACCGTTCAAATATATTATCAACATACAATTTGAACGGGCAATGAAGAATACCTGTGATGCAGCAGGTTCTTTTCCTTTCGTTGAAGGTTGTGCCATTGAGTGGAATTTGATAATGATTAAGCTGGCAATAGAATGAAAAAAGTGTTAAATACAATATTTGGAGATTGAGGTAGGCTATTTTACTCAAGAGGATGGTAGTACTAATCAAATCATAAGAAGCATTTTCACAATCTATTGGATTGACCAATGAAAATGATAAACTCATGTTATACTTCAGAATTCATAATAAATAAACACCAATAGAACAGATCCAAACAAACATATTTATAGAAAGTAAATAAAACAAACATGCAATTTGTAGGGAGTACATAAAAAACCAACTAAATTAAATTGAACAAAACTAAACTAAACCAAACTAAACTAAACATTCCTCCCTACAACTTGACTACTCATTCTTATTCTTCACGATCCTTTTCGAAATCATCATTTTGGTCCTCCTCGGGTTCTTCTTCTGGATCCTCCTCGGGATCCTCCTCATTATCATTCCCAACGGCCTCCATAGGCTCGACTACACCTAGGTCATTAGCATGGGGCTCCGCAGGGAACTCTAGCTCATGGATTCGACTCAAAGCCACAACAAACTGTTAATATTAATAAGTTCCAATTATTTATGAAAATGCCACCATGCCATTTATAAAAAATAAACAAATATTTACAAAAATATCACCAAAGTTACATCAAAAATAAAAGGAAAACCTTGATTTTACAAAATGATTGATATTTGCCAAATAATCACCTTTAAATACAAAATGATTGATTTTTTAAATGCTGTCGTTAATCCACCCCTCAAAACCAAATATCATCTCAAACTCCTAACTCTCACCCAAATCATTTTGGAAGGATCAAGCCCAAACACTTTAACCCAATTCCCATTACGACCCACAAAAACTTTTTGACAAATACTTTTCAATACTTGTAATTTAGGGAAATATTTTTTTAAAGGAATTAAATGCTAAAAAAAAAAAAAAGAATAGTTGTGTATGGAGTATATATTTTTGTATCTCTCTATATATTTAGTACTGCATCTGTTCCAAAATAGTATCACACACACAGAGACACACACACACACACACACACACAAACCAGGTACAGTTAAATTGAAGAAAGGAAATCAAAATCTCAAACCCAAACGCGTACATCGGTCCAAGGCAAAACTCTCTCTCTCTCTCTCTCTCTCGATTTCTTCTCTTGACTGTGTTTAATCTCTGTGTGTGAATCACTCAATGCATTTATTTATGCCTGAGAAGAAACCATACCAAATCGAGCCATGGAGGAGACGGATGCTCAACGCCGGCAATGGAGAGCAGCCGGAGAGAGGGGGAAGGGATGGGTGAGTCAACAATGGTGGAGGAAGAAGCATGGGAGGAGTTGGGTACGCAAGGCGGATTGCGGACGGATCGGGGCCGCTCTGCGGCCGAATCTAGACGGATTGCGGCCGGACTGAACGACGGACTGAAATTCTTCAATGCTGTTTTGCCTCCTGGAGTCTACACTCTGCATTTGTTTTGTGAATTACTCCATCTTTAGGAGGGAGGTTTCTATGTGCGTTGATTGACATTTAATGGAGGTAAAATTGCTCTGTTGTAATTTCTTTTTGAATCATGGTTTATTGCACTTGGGCATTAATGAAATTGACATTCAATGCTGTTGTAATTTCTTTTTGAATCATGGAGTACGAATGCTTAGAGTTAAAGAAGAACTGTAAATTGGGCATTAATGAAATTGACATTCAATGTTGTTGTAATTTCTTTTTGAATCAGGGATTATGAATGCTTAGAGTTAAAGAAGAACTGTAAATTGGGCATTAATGTAAATTGGGCTCATCAAGAAGAACAGAGAGTAGAGTATAAAAATTACCTATCTTGTGAGTATGTCTTTGATGAAACAGGCAACTTGATCGAAAACAGCCGGAGATTGAGAAGGGAGGTAGGTGGTGGGTGTTCTGGTTTATAGAGCGGGAGGGATAACCTGTAACTGTTGTGAAAAGAGGGAAAAAATAGGCAGCCCAATTGAAATTAAAGGTGGGTTTAAAGTGACTGAGGAGGGAGAGAAGAGATCATGGAGCTGTAGAAGGAGCCAAGGACGTGTAACTGTTACGGGAAGAGGGGAAAAAGAGTAGGAAGTGGAGAAACGGTTGTTGACAGAGGAGGGAGAGAAGAGATCGTGTGATTGGTAAGAAATTTCAGCCCTTGGATCAACATTCCAAGAATCAATCTGAGGCGTCACTTATATAGGGGATAAGAGGCAGTTATTTGCCCCATGTATTGTATATTAGATATATAAAATATAACTCATATACTATAAGAATTTAATTTTTGTACAATTCGACTGTACAAGCCTTAAATTTGTGTGTATATGTGTGTGTTATATAGCTATACAAGAAGAGGATCAGAAGAGAAAAATGCCAGACAGTCAGGGTGGAATGTGGAAGGGAGATCGAGGAAGAGGTGAAAAGGTTAGGGAAGAGAAAAATGTGATTCGAGAACGCCACCGTACTATTGTCCGTGTGGGAATTAAATAACAAACAATTTCCTAGGGTCTGAATTCCACAGGATCAACCCTGTTGATCGGACACAGTGGTGGAGAACTCAGTGTCACCAATGCTACTCACAAGTTTGGGGACAAGATTAGCCCGGCGACTTATGTGGCAGCCACCATGCTCTAGAGTGGATTTTCTTTTCATCAAGATCTCAAAGACGTAATTCCTCAACCCTATCTATAGCACAATTTACATATGGTTTCCCAGCCCCGAAAAATAGTTTTACTTCTCCAATTATTGAATTACTTAAATTTTAATAAATAATACTCCCTACGTTCCACTTGAAAATACACAAATTTTCATTTTGAGTATCCCATTTAAAAAGACACACACCAAAAATGAAAACCTTTTAACACTTCTTTATTCATGGGACCCACTTGTCATACTCACAGTAAATATTCACTTATTATTTCATACCTCACTTTCTCTCTCCTATTTCACTTGTCATATTCACAATGTCACATACGTACTTTCGAAACATGAAATGTCAGTTGCGTACTTTATTTTTTATTTAAATTGGACCACTTTTTCTAACACCCGTTAAAAAACTAATGACCTCGTTATAAAATTGTGTCAAAGTGGTATCCCATGTTAAAATTATCCCATTTTGCACCTTGCACCATGTATTCTAAGAATGTTAAAAATTTAACAAAATTGGTAATATGAATGTCACATGATGGGTATTATTTCATTCTCAATTTAATTTTAATTTTTTAAAGTTTTAATTGAAATAAAATTAGAACACTAACTGATGTTGCAGGAATCGTGCTGTAATCAATCTCCGTCCAGCTGCAAGATCAATCTCCTGACTTCTGACCTGAAAACAGAACCCACGACTAGCCGAAATGGTCTCCGGCAAATACCCTCGGGCGTGAGAGTAAGTATGGAGTATTTAAGAGCTAAATATTATAATGAATAGATGTATTCAAAATTGTGAATAATATTAAATGTATATTTCATTCACGTTAATTATGTTGTGTACAAGTCCCTAGTATATATATACAAGAGGAAGTAGTTAAATATGATAAGGATTATCACCCTAAATTAATTCGAGTCTATCTCTATCTATAAGGAAGGGATTGTGATTAGGAAAAATCAAATCCCACTAAATAGGTTAACATCCCCATTCAAGCGAGAGGCTGGATTGGGTCCAACTCGAAGCTTGGATCGAAAAAATTCGAACAAGGGACGACGAAGACTCTTGGTGAAGACATCTGCAATTTGAAGATGAGAGGGGACGAACTTGGTCATAAGTTTTCCTGTGGGCACCAATTCTCGAACAAAATGATAGTCGAGATCAATATGCTTGGCACGTTTATGAGCAACAGGATTCTGGCTAAGGAAGATTGCACTCTTGTTGTCACAGAGCAATGAGGGAACCGCTGATGGAAGAGCGCGAAGTTCACGAAGCAAATTGGTGACCCAAACAAGTTCAGCTGCAGTGTTAGCAAGAGCACGATACTCAGATTCACAACTAGAGCGAGCAACGGTAGGTTGCTTCTTTGCGCTCCAAGACACCAGATTACCGCCAAGAAAAATAGAGTAACCATAAGTTGAGCGGCGTGTTTCCAAACAACAAACCCAATCCGCATCAGAGTACCTAAGAATAGAATGATCAGAGCTATGTGTGAAAGAAAGACCGAAGGCAACGGTGCCTTTAACGTAACGCAGAATGCGTTTAACAGCTTGAAAGTGGTCATCAGTGGGAGAATGAAGAAACTGGCTAACAAGATTCACAGCAAAGGAGAGGTCTGGGCGAGTAATAGTTAAGTATTGAAGAGCGCCAACAAGAGACCGATAGAGTGTAGGATCACGAAATGGAGAGCCAGTAGTTGAAAGAGCGGTACTAGCAGCAAGAGGAGTGGCCACAGGTTTGGAGTCGAGAAGGTCAGCTCGCTTGAGAATGTCATGGGCATACTTGGTCTCACTTAAGAATAAACCCGTAGGAGTGTAAGTCACCTCTAAACCCAAGAAATAATTTAAGCGACCAAGATCTTTGATAGCAAATTCATCACGGAGTCGAATGATAAATTGTTGAATCAAAGATGGTGTATTACCCATTAGAATTATGTCATCGACATAAACTAATAAATATAGAATCGAAGTGACACGACGGAAGATAAAAAGGGAGGTATCCGCTCGACTACAGGAGAACCCAAGAGTGACAAGGAAGGCGCTGAACCGTTGAAACCAGGCACGAGGTGCCTGTTTGAGACCACATAATGCCTTTTTTAGCCGACACACATGATCGGGAAAACGTGGATCCGTATAACCAGGAGGTTGCTCCATATAGACCGTTTCAGAAACAATTCCATTAAGAAACGGGTTCTTGATGTCAAGCTGATGAAGAGGCCATTTGAAAAGAACAGAAAGTGCAAGAATAATTCGAACGGTAGAAGCCTTGACAACAGGACTGAATGTATGGAAGTAATCAAAACCTGGTAGTTGTGTGAAGCCCTGAGCGACTAACCGTTCTTTGTGACGGTCAATAGAGCCATCAGCAAGAAACTTGGTTCGAAATGCCCATTTCGAGCCAACAATATTAGCGTTACTAGGACGAGCAACAAGATCCCAAGTGTGGTTGGTGTGAAGGGCAGCCATTTCTTCATCCATAGCTACAAGCCAATGAGAATGCTTTGCAGCTGATTTGAATCCTTTGGGTTCCGAGGAAGAGAGCAACGAGCTTAAGAGAGTCGTGTGAGCTAAGTTAACAAAATGACGAGGGTTAAAAATTCCAGCCTTGGCCCTAGTAGTCATGGGATGCCTACCGACAGGCTGAGCAGATGGAGGAGCAACCACAGGCTGCTCTGGTGAGGGAGGACCAGTGGGCTCTGGCTGCACGAGAAGAGATGGCTCTGCAGCAGTTTCAGCAGAAGCGGAAGTCTGAACAAGCGAACAGAGGCTGCAAGGCTCGAACTGAGATGAGTTGGAGAGAGGTAGCCCAGAAAAGGACTCCGAAGATGAACCGGTGATCGGAGATGTCGAGGTAGACTCGGTCAAAGTAGGCTCAAGAAAAGAAGTAAGCACAAGATCATTTGTTGTGATTGTATTAGCCGAACCAGAACAAGGAAAATCAACTTCATCAAACCGAGCATGACGTGAGAGATATATTCTGCCTGTGAGAGGATCGAGACACCGAAACCCTTTATACGAACTGCTATAGCCAATAAAAACACATGGGGCACTGCGAGGTGAGAGCTTATTCTTGGCATAATCTCGTAGACATGGAAATACCCGACACCCGAATGGGTGAAAGTTTTCAAAATTTGGTGGAGTATGAAACAACATCTCAAAAGGAGATTTTCCCTTCAAGACAGAAGATGGAAGACGATTAATAATATAAGTCGCAGAAGAAAAAGCATCAACCCAAAGAGACGCCGGGACATGGGCATTAAAAATCATAGCAAGACATGTTTCTGTAATGTGATGATGTTTACGCTCGGCTCTACCATTTTGTTCTTGAGTGTAGGGACACGAGATATTGTGGTGAATGCCATTGTCACAAAAAAACTTTTGAACCCTGTTACTTGTGAATTTAGATCCACCATCACTTTGAAAAACTTTAATATTGCAATCAAATTGATTACGAACCAAAGCAGAGAAAGCAAGCAATATATCATAAAACTCGACTTTAGAATGCAACGGATAAAACCACGTAAATCGAGAGAAGTCATCAATAAAAATTGCATAATACCAATAACCATTTGTGGAAGCAACCGGAGCAGGACCCCATAAATCACAATGAACCAAATCTAGGACGTGCGAAGCACGTTTATTATTTAAAACAAAGGGTAAATGCTTGCTCTTTGCAAGTTGACAATACATACAAAGAGAAGGCTTAGGTAAAATAGAAGTAACTTTTAAATGACCTAGATTATTCAAAAGGGAAATTGTATCATGAGAGACATGGCCTAATCTAGAGTGCCATAACTCAAAAGATGCACGAAGACGACTAGTAATAATAGAAGAAATAAAAGCTTGTTGTCCATGCTCCAACACATATAGCCCACGATCACGTCGGATTCTTGCCAAGATTGCCTTGTTGACCTGATGCTGAATAACAAAGGATGAATCAGTAAATAATACGTCAACAGGAAAATCAGCCGAGAGTTTACTGATGGATAATAAATTCTTTGTAATATGATGGACAACAAGAACTTCCAATAATTTAATATCATGAGAAAGAGAGATAGATCCAGTTTTAGTAATAGGAAGAAGAGCACCATTACCCACAACAACACGCTCATTACCAGAATAATTCGTTGAAGTGTCCAAAGAGGAGGAGTACGGAGTCATATGTGCAGTGGCACCGGTGTCAATGTACCAATCAAAGGGTGTAGTCTTAGAAATATTGCATGAAGCAGTGAGGGCTTCAGCTAGCTTCGCTGGACTATTACGAGAGAACCGCTGATCACATTTGTCTGCATAGTGGCCTTCAACGCGACAGATCTAGCAACGAGGAGGACGACGCTGGTTACCACGACCTCTACCTCTGAAGGCTGCATTGCCTTTGCCTCGACCACGATTTCCAGCAGCAGCAACATGCCCATTATGTGCAATAAAAGTCATAGGAGGGGCTGGAACAGGAGCGGCAGGAACTCCATTTTCGAGTAGTTTAGGAATATATCAAAACTAGCAGCACAAGGGAGGAGTTCAGCGAACGTCGGAAGTGGAATAATAGCAATCTGAGAAGCGAAAAAGGCTGAGAAAGAGGGACCAAGACCACAGAGGAACCAATGTGCCTTGTCCGTCTCATCAATACCGCGACCAATAGCAGTCAATTGGTCACACACACCCTTAAAACGAATGCCATAGTCAGAGACCGACTGAGTACTTCTCTTCATAGAGAAAAGTGTGTCTTTGAGACTCACTTCACGAGCCTTGGAAGCATGACTAAATGCAGATTCAAGAGCAAGCCAGACGGCCCTAGAGGTCTGGAAGCCGATCACTATGACCATGGATTCCTCTGTGAGGGAGGAAAGAAGTAGACTCTTGAGTTTCTGATCTTGGTGAGACCAAGAGATAAAGGCTGGATTGGGAGTCTTTTTGCCATCCTGAGCAACAATCTCAGTGGCTGGGGCAGCCAAAGTGTCATCAACGTAGCCAAGTAGTTCTTGGCATGAGAGAAGAGAAGAAACTTGATTCTTCCACAGAAGGTAGTTTAGGGACGTGAGTTTGACAGTGATCATATGGATCAAAGTCGCATAGGGGAGAGAATCGGACGAAGAACTAGCAGTGGTAAACATGGCGTTAGAAAGAGAAACAGCGGCCGACTGAAAAACATATTAGGGTTAGGGTTTTTCAGACTGATACCATGTGAATAATATTAAATGTATATTTCATTCACATTAATTATGTTGTGTACAAGTCCCTAGTATATATATACAAGAGGAAGTAGTTAAATATGATAAGGATTATCACCTTAAATTAATTCAAGTCCCTAGTATATATATAACAAAAAGCGATTACCTTGGAACGGTTGATCTTGTTATGTATTTATAGTTGTTGATGAGAGATATAATTGTGGTAAGATTGCATGAAATCCCTATAATCTCGGATCAGATATGCATAAGAGATCTTGTCCATGGATAACTCCTGATTTGTTGGGAGTCCGTTATGGAAAGAGTTGTATTCACGCCTGGACTTTGTAGGTCGTCACGTACTAGGATAGGTCGAGGTCGCTGAAATTACCCGGGATCCGGCTCCTTGAGCGCGGAGAAAGGCCCCGCTGTGATGATGTGTCGCCATTTCGCGGGAAAAAATTCGATTTTTCTGCGTTTCTTTGAAAAAACCAAATAAAACCCGGGAAAAAGAACGGAGTCGCCACGCCATTTTTGTTTTAAGGGCCAAAACTTTGAAAAATGCCCGAGATCAGAAATTTGGGTTCGGAGGTCATGTTACACGCCGGGAAGGACGTTAGTGTGCACCCGGAATGCCTCGTAAAACGAGTCTTCCAAGCTGAAAATCATTTGTGTATGTGTGTGTGTGTGTGTGTTTTGGCCAAAACAATTTGAAACTCAGAGAAGTAAAAATTGGGATATCTTTTTAGGACTTTAAACTGATCCCATGATTTTTTGGAAGATTTTTGGATTGAGATTTGGTACTCAAAAGACCTTTTGAAGTTGAGAGTCACTTCTGCCAGAACGAAAAAGGCAGTGGACCTTTGATTTTGAAATGGATTCAAGGGTCTTAAAACTTCATAATATGGATAAACTCAGAGAATTAAAGTTGTTCCAGACACCTTAAATAAGATTTGTGCGAAGGAATTTTCCATTTTGGAGAAGATTTGAGGGGTCAAAACCTTCTGGAAATCTCATATATGCAATCTGGATTTCCAGAAGCTGATGAACTAGCCTCTAAAAGAAAATTTGAAAAGAGGAGTTTTAATCACCCAAAAAATAAAGTAAAAATATGTCTGGAAAGCTCTGGATGTTGGATACAAAAAGTGTTTTGTAGTCAACACCAAATTCCAAGTTTATCTGTGTCCAAAAATTAAGACAATGGACTGGGATCTTGGAAAATTGCTACTGGACAGCAACTTCTCAAGAAAGAAAATATGATTTTAAAGGGGGTTTTGCATCCATGCTTGTCCCCATTTCCCTAGGTTTTGGTTAGTGATCACTTGACATTTTAGTGGTGAGTCAACTATACCAAACCATCCTTGGGGTACATTAGGACTAAGCACTTCATTTGCTTGGGAAGGGGAATTTTATCCTTTGAAAATGAGATTTGATGCTTGAAAATGGTTTTTAGGGTTTTGAAAATGAGTTTTCTTTGCAAGAAAGTAAGAGAATTTGAAAATAATGTTGATCCTTGTAGAAGATCATCCATGGAGATGAACTTCCATGGTGATCTTCTTGGATCTAAGACAAGAAGATGAATGAACTACATTTTGTAGTTTGAAGATGCATGCATGGATGAGAGATTTAGGGTAAGAAGAGGGAGGTTATACCTATCTTCTTTGTATTTTGGGGCTTTGGCTTGAATGTATGAGTGTTTGAGACTTTGAATGTAAGAGTGTTTGGGTTTGATTTGAGTGAGTGAAAGTTGGGAAGATTCAGAGAGAAAAAGGTGACAATTCTTATGGAATTCTCCTTTGTTTTCTCTCGAGTATATTCGCCAAATACGAATTTTGTTCTTCTTTCCTCCTCCTTATTTTTGTATTTGGAGGGCTCAATTTATAGCCCTCTGAAAATTGCAATCCCATCCGCGCGGATAGGACTGCGGCGTGCTGCCTTTGTTCATTAAATGTTGCTCCGAGGCTTTGGACAAGAGGAATAATCTTTTTAAAATTCAAATTAACCCAGATTATGTTTTTCACGGCCATTTCTTTTTTTGGTTTTTCTTATTTCTTTTGCTTTTTTGATTCCTTTCCTTGGTTTATATCTTTTGGCAATCCTAATCTACCCTTGGTTGGTTAGAAATGTTAGAAATGTTAGGAATTGTTAGAAATGTTATAACTTTCGTTAATTTTCTAACGAAAATTCTAACAAGCTCAAATTGGAGCACTTACAGTAGCCCCTCGGCGACGGCGCTTTCGAAGGAAGCGGGGTCGTCGATAAGAGTAAGGCTCCATATTTGGCAGGATAATCGAGTGATCGGGTGGCTGAACCTATTCAATAGGCTACCTACGTATCCGAATGGGAATCAAGCCGGATCGTAGTTCGGGTCTTTGACCACGGAGATGATGGCGTTTTAGGTGCCTCGGGCACGATGAGCGAGTTCTACGCGGTTGGTTCTTTGGAGAGAAACTTCTGCTTTGAGGTAGGAGATGACCATTTTCGGTCGGATGGCTATCCGCTCTTCTGGGGATAGGAATGACCATTTTCGGTCTGGTGGCTATCTGCCCTTGCTGGGGATGATTGCGATTTATTGCTTTCCTAGTGTTAGCGTGTGATAGCGTTTTAGGTGCCTCGAACCTTGGAGATGGCGTTTTAGGTGCCTCGAACCTTGGAGATGGCGTTTTAGGTGCCTCGAACCTTGGAGATGGCGTTTTAGGTGCCTTGAACCTTGAAGATGGCGTTTTAGGTGCCTCGAACCTTGATGATGGCGTTTTAGGTGCCTCGAACCTTGATGATGGCGTTTTAGGTGCCTCGAACCTTGATGATGGCGTTTTAGGTGCCTCGAACCTTGATTTGAAATGGCCTTTCGGTGGACTTTGTCTGCTGCCGAAGGAGAGGGTGACCGTTTTGGTCGGGGGGCTGGACCTAATGATAGGCTACCTACGTATCCCTAGTGGGGAATCAAGCCCTTTCGTAGTTCGAGATCTACTCGAGATTTCGTTGGCTTTTGGGATTCCGTTAACTTTGCTGGGGATTTTGTTAGCCTTTATTTGGGGAAAATCGGACGTATTCGTGCAGGAAATCGGTCTTACGTTTGACTGCCGTTTGATGATTTTGATGAAAGATACGGGATCTCGTTATCTTTCTCGGGGAGATCGGTCTTATGTTTGACTGCCGGGGAATGATTTTGATGAAAGAAACGGGATTCCGTTATCTTTTTCGGGGAAATCGGTCTTACGTTTGACTGCCGTGGAATGATTTTGATGAAAGATACGAGATCTCGCTATCTTTCTCGGGGAAAATCGGTCTTGCCGTTGGATGATTTTGATGAAAGATACGGGATCTCGTTATCTTTCTCGGGGAAATCGGTCTTACGTTTGACTGCCGTGGAATGATTTTGATGAAAGATACGAGATCTCGTTATCTTTCTCGGGGAAAATCGGTCTTGCCGTTGGATGATTTTGATGAAAGATACGGGATCTCGTTATCTTTCTCGGAGAAAATCGGTCTTGCCGTTGGATGATTTTGATGAAAGATACGGGATCTCGTTATCTTTCTCGGGGAAATCGGTCATACGTTTGACTGCCGTTTGTGATTTTGATGAAAGAAACGGGATTCCGTTATCTTTCTCGGGGAGATCGGTCTTACGTTTGACTGCCGTTGGATGATTTTGATGAAAGATACGGGATCTCGTTATCTTTCTCGGGGAAATCGGTCTTACGTTTGACTGCCGTGGAATGATTTTGATGAAAGATACGAGATCTCGTTATCTTTCTCGGGGAAAATCGGTCTTACGTTTGACTGCCGTTGGATGATTTTGATGAAAGATACGGGATCTCGTTATCTTTCTCGGGGAAATCGGTCTTACGTTTGACTGCCGTTTGTGATTTTGATGAAAGAAACGGGATTCCGTTATCTTTCTCGGGGAGATTGGTCTTACGTTTGACTGCCGTTGGATGATTTTGATGAAAGATACGGGATCTCGTTATCTTTCTCGGGGAAATCGGTCTTACGTTTGACTGCCGTGGAATGATTTTGATGAAAGATACGGGATCTCGTTATCTTTCTCGGGAAAATCGGTCTTACGTTTGCCTGGATGATTTTGATGAAAGATACGGGATCGTTATCGGGGAAATCGGTCTTACGTAGTTGGATGATTTTGATGAAAGATACGGGATCTCGTTATCTTTCTCGGAAATCGGTCTTACGTTTGAGCCGTTTGTGATTTTGATGAAAGAAACGGATCTCCGTTATCTTTCTCGGGAGATCGGTCTTACGTTTGGCTAGTTGGAATGATTTTGATGAAAGATCGAGATCGTTTATCTTTCTCGGGAAAAATGGTCTTACGTTTGGCTAGTGGCAGCGGAATTGATGATTGGAGATCGTCGGATACGGGATCTCGTTATCTTTCTCGGGAAATCGGTCTTACGTTTGGCTTGGGAATGATTTTGATTTTGAAGATTCTGAGATCCGAATCTTTTTGAATTTTGGGTGATTTTGATTTTTTTTTTTTTTTTTTTTTGAAAATTCGAATGATTGATGTTCTTGGCTTTGGATCTTGATTTTGATGCTTTGCATGTTGTAATGAGTATATAGGTAACTCAAAATGTGCATTTTGCTTGGAAAAAGAATTGGCATTTTCGCCATTTTTTGAAATATGAGACTATGATGAAAGATTTCGAAAATGACGGACTTTTTTTTTTGCAATGTAGGATTCTTGCAATGTTGATATGATGATTTTTTTTGAATGTATGAATGTATCTTTTTTTTTTGAAATGACGGATGATGATATGCATGTTATGCAATGCATTTTTTTTAGAGTGTGATTTTCTATGAAAAGTGGGGCGGATTTTCGTTCCCCTTTGATTGAATTAATGACTTAAAGATTGTTTATGTATGTTATTTCATGAAAGATGGGACGGAGTTTTGCTTCATTGAATGAATGTATGCTTCATTTTTTTTTTTATGAAAAATGGGACGGAGTTTTGCTTCCGTTTGACTCCTTGTATGATGATGGATGATATGCATGTATGCATTTTTTTTGAAAATGGGACGGAGTTTTTATTTCCGTTGGACTCTTGTATGTATGATTTTTTTGTATGAGTGTTGATTGGGATTTGTTGAAAGCTAGCCCTGCTTTCTTTTGTGGGAGAAAAAAATGGGGCTAGATTGTATTGTTATGCCGTTATCTTTGCCGAATTTTCTTCAAAAATTTTGTGATGAATGATGCATGTATATGCTTTCTTTTTTTTTTTTTTGTGCAAATGCAAATGCAAATTTTTTTTTTTGACATTTTCCCTTTTTCTTTTATTGCAGGGTGGAAACAACTACGTGACGGAGCAGCTGAATAAGATGAAGACTCGAGGATCAGTGGAGTGCGTAGTTGACTGTGGGACCGGCTTCCGAATGCGGGCCGAGGAACTTTGATCGGTCAAGGGACGCAGTTGTCGTTGAGGCCGGGCTTTGGGAGTTCATTGAGTGCTTGAGGGGGTTGGTTAAGTTCCCTAAGAGCAAGGGCCTAATGTTTGCTTTGGCGCGGCATTGGTGGGATGCGACCCACACATTTCACTTCTTACGGGGCGAGGCTACGGTTACGCCTTCCCTTAGGCTACGGCTGCGATCGCGAGTGCAAGTCTCCTTCAATGGGCGCGGCATTGAGTGGCGGGACGGCTACGAGCGATGTGGACTGCGGGCTCTTACGGGCTTTACCCCCATTCCCAAAAAGGGGATGGGGATGGAGTACGTCGTGGTTTATGGGAAGATTGTGGAGATCATCGGGAGCTACGAGGGAGTTTGAGGATGAGAGGATAGGGCGAAGCGGTGCTTAGGGCCTTTTTATGGTTTGCTTTTTCGAGCACTCTCTTTGGACACGCCGAGGGACGGCGGTGTTTGCTTTCTTGAGGAGTTTGGAGGATGTGGAGATGGGCTGGAGATGTCTCTTGGGGAGAGGCCGGGTGGCGAGCTTTACTTTGCTCTCGATAGGTGCACAATGGGAAGAGCTGTGGGCTCACTTTGTCTTGCTTTGAGTTTGCCACTGGAGGTATAAGCTCTCTCTTTGCTTTCCTCCTTTTTTTCTTGAGCACACACTTTTCTTTTGCATGGATTGATTGGGTTTTTACCTTTCGCGGTATAGGGCGTTGGAGTTTTTTCATGTCACGATGTGGCGGGCGGCGAGTACGTCGGGCGTATCCGGCCATGCATTCTTGGTCCAAGCATGCCGGGAGAAGATAAGCTCCCGGAGGCGTACGACTTCTGGTGCGCGGATTGCCTTCCTTTGACGGAGGGCGAGACGAGATGAGAGGATGATATTCTATCCACAGGATCGCTTCGAGGTGGCGCGGTTGAAGCGGCGAGATTTGGGTGTGCGGCGGAGGATTACGAAAGGTCGACTGCGATGCCTATTATGCGGGAGAGAGGGTGACGCGCCGGCATGGCGTGAACTCACCTTTGAGTTCGGTGGAGCCTCCCGCCGATATGATGCACCCAAGTGACGGATCGCGTGACTGGGATGATTACGGGGCCGGCCCGGCACTTCTCGGATTTCGTAGCAATTGAGCCATACCCAGTATTTGTTTTGAGGAGGGTGAGGATGCCCCGGGTTACGGATAGAGAGGGGCTTGGGATCCCTTGATACCCTCGGATGGATTTTCATATATCGAGGATGGGGTCCGATTGAGGGTGCGAGATCCCTCGGCTGAGCGGCTTCCATGAGCTTTCCGGCCTCGTCAGGGTATGAAGAGTATGGCTTCTCCTTCCCACCTTTCTCTTTTTTTTGTCTTTTCTTTTCTTTCTGTCATCATTTTCGCTTCAACTTTTACGACGCTTTTGCTTTTGTGCGGTTTCGGAGGTGGTGCGTCGAGGCGACGAAGCGGGTGATCGGGCTAAGAGATTCATCGGGGAGGATGGTCGCTTGCGGGCTCCTCGAGAAACTAGAGCGAGCGACCACGGCAGCGCTGTCGGGCGGGAGGCTTCCCTATTCGTTCGGGGACTTCTTCATAGACTCCTCTGTCTCCTCTCATTGATCCGCGCGGTGCGCCTTCGGATCACGTCATTCTCGAGGATCCCACACGGGCGAGGACACGTTTGGCCGGCATGGTGGGTCGTCTTCGTACGTCGGGGAGTCCGACGCCTTCATCTTCGGATATGATTTTTTTCGCGAGATCTCGGCTTGCCCTATCGGGAGCGTGCCGGTTTGGTCACTGGCGAGCCTCTTTACGGGAGACGAGGACGATTCCGAGCCGAGATTTTCGGGAGCTCTGAGGAGGCGGGCCCGAGTCGTAAGAGGACCCGAGGGGCGAGGCGTCGGGCGCTAGGGATTACGATTGATTACCCCCCAGATTTTACGAGATTTTGAGATTTATGGCCCAGGATTGAGATTTGTCTGACTTATGCACATTTTTTTTCTTCTCTCTTTTCTTTTTTTTGGGATGTAATAATTTAGGATTATTGATGTTTGTTTGTGTTTTTTTATGCACTCTCTTTTTTTTTTTTCTTTTTTTTGGAATGTAATAATTTAGAATTTTATTTTATGAATGCAATGCAGTATGAATGCAGTGTTGCATGAGCCTTGTTTTTTTTTTTTTTGGCAAGGGTGTTAGTGTTTGGTATATGGACTGGTTTGGGAGGTTTTTGCGGGTTAGAGCAAGCGGGACGGAATATTCCTCTTTTGGTGTAGCGGCTTGGTGCATTGCAGTTTTTACGATGGAAAGCAAACATATCCGCGCGGATAGGGACTGCATCTGACATTGTCCTTTAATTTTGCTCCAGATCTGGTCTCACTTTATTTCAAATTCAAATATCCTCTTCAACCTCCAGTCCAAACAACCATTTTCGCGGAGAAAGAGAGAAAATTCATGGAAAACCTTAGAAAAGCTCCATCAAAATTGTCCCAAGAATCCCAAATGTCATTCTTCAACAAGTTCAAGGATTGGTCCCGGGATATTATGCATGAGAGGAGGTCCTTCTTTGAAGAAAGGTACAAGGTGAAGTGCTTATGGTCTCTCAAGGAATTGATTCCGGTTTACGGTCTTTTGAGGGCTTCTTCCTCATTTTGGGACACTAGGAGGCATGTCTTTTGCCTTTCTTACAACGAGATGGTCCCAACCGTCGAAGAATTTCGGGCCTTGCTTGGTGGTCCGGAGGTGGAAGAGATAGCGGTTCCTTTGCCCGGAGGGGTTTCTTTCGTTGACGGTGTGCATCCCTGCTTCATCTTTCCCGGAGGAAGCGCAAGAGTATGATCATGGTCCCGATCATTTTGATATTTCCGGCCTTCCCGATAGGTTTAGGGGCCTAGGCTTGGTGGATGATGCCTATTGGGATGCCTTTGCACTTTGTATGTTTGGCACCCTGTTCATGGTCTATTCCTTTGGGATTTGCCATCGGTCTTTGCTGGATGTTGTCGTTCGGCTGTCGCACAGGCGAGAGATGTCGTTCCCTCCGATCACTGGGGAGACTTTTCATGCTCTCAATAGGCCGCTCACGGGAAGCGGTATATGCACGGGGGCAGCCCGTTCCTCTTGACCTGTGGGCGATGGAGCGTTTGGGGATTCTTCGGGAAACTCCCGACATGATCGAAGCCTTGGACATTTGCCGGGAGGGGGTTCTTTGTGGATTTTGATGATCGGGGCTCGTGGGAGCGTTGGATGGGCTGGTCTCCGGACGAAGATATCGGATGGTCGGTGCCTTGTTGGCGGGTGGAGACTCGCGAGTGCTTCGGGGACGGGTCTCATGTGGTCATGCTTCAGGGCTTTCTCGGTCCGGCTTCTACATTCGGCTTTAGTTGAGACGGGTTCGGCACTGGAGCGAGTTCCTTTGGAGAACTTTGATGATATAGCCATCGGGGTGGTGGCTCTGTTTCTATGGATGATCCTCGGTGTTTCCATTTCTTTCCCGAGCATGGAGGTATGACGCCTTTCCTCCTCGGGTTATTCTCAGCGTCAGACCGGTGTTCTGACCGCACTTGCACAGATTGGTATGAGAGGCATGCAGGAGAGACTCGGGTGGCTATTTTGAGGCGGCGTGAGGCCATTGTGGGTGCGGAGGACACGACAGGTTCCGAGAGGAGGAGGGCCGAGCGTAGGGCCAGCCTCATGACGGGAGCGGAGACGGCGCTGTGACCGACTATGAGGCTTACGTCAAGAGAGGAGAGGAGGGCTCTTGCTGCTACCCGGCTAGGCTATAGGAGATGAGAGATGACGCTAGGAGCTACTAAGGCCACGACGGAGGGTTGGTTTGATAGATCCTGTTCCTATACGAGCTTGGTAGGAGGAAGACCGAGCATTTTCTGTTCGAAAAAGAAGACTCGAAGGGGAAGAAGAGGGGAGAGGCCGGTTCGAGTGGCATGGAGTGACTACGAGGTTTCCGAGTATCCCTTTCTTGTCATAGCGAGACACATTAGTTTGATTATGTATTTTAGTTTTCTTTTGTGCGTATTGCCGATTGTAGGAATGAATCGGGCTTAGACTCATCAAAAAGTTTTTAACTTGTAATGAATATTTGAATTGCTTGAGTTTTTCGAGACAGCTTTCATGGTACGATCGAGTGTATTGATGTCAAAGTATGACTTTTATTTGTGTTTTAGACCGAGCCGTTTCAGCCTACGTTCCCCTCATTTTGAGGAGCTCGGGTCTTCGTAGTTCAACTTTGATTTTTTTGTTTTTTTTTTTGTTTTATTTTTGTTTTGTTTTTTTGTTTTTTTTTTTTGTTTTTTTTTGCAACCTGTTTTTTACCTAGTCCGCCCTTTTCGAGTTTTCAACCTAGTTGGGTATTACTCTTTAAGCACTCTTCTTTTTTTCTTTTTTTTTTTTTTTTTATGCGTAGTATCTGCGCGGCTTGTCACCATTCCTTTGGGTGTACAAAGGGATTCCCGTCGAGGTGCGCAAGATTGCATGGCTCCTCAGGAGAAGATCTTACGGGACGACGTATGGCCCGACCATCGAGGCTCCCATTTGCCGAGGGGTTAATACGGGTAGGGGCTTTTCTTTCAAAACGAGATCCCCTTCTCGGATCCCCCGATGCTTTTACTTTCTTGTCGAAGGCTACGGCCATTCTTCCTTGGTAGGCTCGGATGTGTTCCATTGCTTTCAATCGGCGTTCATCTAGCGGGGCCAATTCATCATGGCGACTCTGGAGCCATTTGACCTCGTTGATCTGGCTTTCCAACAGCACACGGAGTGAGGGGATTTCTAGCTCGATTGGGAGTACGGCTTCCATTCCGTATGTGAGGGCAAATGGCGTTTCCCCCGATTTGCCGTTCGGCCCGATGTTACGTAGCCCCGAGTGCCGGGTGTAGCTTCTCGGGCCAATCTACGCCTTGGGCGGCCATTTTCCGGGTGATATTTTCCAGAGTCTTGTTTGCTACCTCGACGGCTCCGTTGGTTTGGGGCCTGCAAGGAGATGACTTGTGACGGGTTATTCTGAATTCTGCCAGCAGCCTGTCGCATTCCCCTTCGAAGTGGAATCCATTATCTGAAATAATTTCGGCTGGCAACCCGTATCTGCATATGATGTTTTCTTTGATGAAGAGGGCTACTTTCCTTGAGTTGAGGATTTTGTAGGATTGCAAGGCATCCTTTCCAGTTCCTTCGAAGAAATCACCAATCTGCGTCTCTTTAGGCTCTTTCGCAGTTCTCAGATTCACACTCGTCAAAATCTCTTCGGCAGCTTGGGCTCGATTTTCCTCTTTCCGGACAACCTGCTTAAAGATTCTCTCTTTTGATTTTTTTTGTTGTTTAATGTGTCGTCTTCTTTATCTAATGAATTATTATTAAAAAAAATTTTATTAGTTAATTCATCATTAGTTAAAGTGGCAATTAAGGGATACTCAGAAAGGTTCGTCATTTCATTGAAAACGAAAAGGAATACAACGCTTGCTACAGACTCGTAGTCTTCAGGCGTAAGGCCGTCGAACGACCCTAGAGACTCGATCTTAACAAAGAGAGACTGGGAGGACTTGTCCTAGATTGACACAAAGGGACGGGGGACCAATCCAAGCTTGGTGATCATTTCCTCCTTGGTCGCGGACGGGCCCGAGAGGTTTTCCCAATTTTTAGCGGCTTTGCTTTGTTGGTGGCCTCATGACTCGGGAAGCTGTCTTGTTTTTGTTTTCCTTTCTCAATTCTTTGCTATCATCTCTTGGACCGAGCCGAGATCAATCGGGTCTGGCACCCGGACTTCTTCTTCGAACAATTCTTTGCATAACCAGACCATCCCAATCATCGAGGGAAATTATGGCCTTAGCTTTTGAGTACTGTCAATTCGAACTCGGGCTTGGAATCTTCTGGGCAATCGGGTTTGTGGTGGTAAGCTTCTCGAAGCTGTTCCACCGGGTCGAGGCACGCCTCTGAAGGTATACTCACTCTTCATGGTAGTGGTAGCCCCGGGTATCTTGGGTAGGTCCGGGAACATTACGGACCGGGTTAGCCTTGGTTCCTCTGAACTTGTTGAGGCTATCCTGTAGCTTTAGCCATCTGCCGTAGGAGTGGGCTCTGTGATGTTTCTGGTTGTGTGGGACCCTTTACAAAGTAGTCGGCCAAATTAGGGGAAGGGGAGAGATTTAGGGTCGTCGGCCCAGGGACCCTTCTGTGGCGGCTTCAAATCTTTTTCCTTTTGCGGTGTCAGCTGAGGAGGCCTCATATCCCAGGCCGTGGCGAAGTATTACGTCCTTTCACCTCGATGAGTTTGTGAGTTCCTTGTTGGTGTTTCCCAGGACCGAGGCCGGAGTAGATAGCTCATTTTTCTCATCATTTTCAAGACCGGTGGGATTTTATCCCGAGTGACCGTCGAGATCTATGTTGCACACTTGGGCCTTGGGAGGCTCGGCCAGTGAAGCCCGTTAGCATGAGACCTTCCTCGTCATGTTTGATTTCGAGAATAGGTATTCCGCCCGTATCTGTGCCCTCCAAAGTGACTAAATCCCCGTAAATGGTCGTCGGATCCCCATTCGAGACGAATTTCGCACACCTTTGGTGGAGGCTTCGAGGCGACCCCTTGACACAGTGCGACGAGGTCTTCCCAATAAGGCATTAAAAGTAATCGGGATGTCAATAACTTTTGGAATTCCACAGGTATCAATTTTTGTCCGAACCGAGAGGTCCAAGGTAGCGACTCCAAGGGTGCTCGGGACGTTGAGTCGTAAGCTTTGGCTTGTGAGGGAAGAAGGCTTCAAGTACGTAGTCTTGATATCAAGCGGGCTCATGATCTTTGCGGGAAGAATGTTCATTCCGGACCCATTATCAACCAGGACCGAGGAGGCGTCGTTCATCCAAGCTGGGATGTGATGAAGAGAGGCTCGTTATGATCGGCCCCAAATTGAGGGAGGTCGAGATACGTGAAAGTGATTATGTTCCCGTAGTGGATGTTTCCAATCAGTTGTACCACGTCATCGGGAGTAGCATCAATAGGCACTAGAGTGCGAGCCGGGCTTTCTTCCGGCTTCGGCTTATGGGGATAGGACGAAGTGAGTAGAGACCGAGAGGAAATGTTGGCTGTGTTTGCTTCAAGCGGGTGAGCACGGGATCCTCTTTTTCGAGTGCAGGTTTGTTGTCTTAGCATAGGGGCGGCGATCTTCTTTCGGTGCTTGATGCGTGGCCTTCTTATACGCCTTGGGATTTCCTTGGAAAATTTGCCCGGATCGGGTCAACGGGTTAACTTCCTCCTCGGTTGTCTCTTGTTTGGATTTCTTGAGTCTTTGCTAGGGTCAATGGGGGAGCCTTTTTGGCTATTGGCCCTTTGGTTACGACGAGTCTAGCGACAGTGAGGGGCCATCTACTGGCTCCTTCTGGGCGGCCCTTATAAGCTGCTTCCCAAGTCACAGGATTTTGAGTTTGGGGTTGTGTTGTTGCCCCTTGGATGGCCCACGAGCTAGGGCGTCCTCCGATTCACTCTCATGGCCGGCCTTGCTCATAGTTATCATGCAACAAGAGTCGCTATTGTCGGGACTCGGCGGCTTTTCGATTTCATCCCGGTATAGTGCGGCCATTACGGTTCCTTTACGTAATACTCGAGTTGGAGATAATTATAGCATTACGTGTGGGAGGCGCATCCAGGTATCATGCCGGTTTCTAGGACTTCTCTGAAAGGCGACATACATTCGGGGAAGGTGACCTCTTCTTGGGTAACCACTGACAAGGAGTGTTACTTTGTTACAGGGTGGATTTGATCTAACCATGGTTATTTTCTCATTTGGGCGGATGGGAGTTAATTTTCCTCTTTCGATCGAGATCTTCGACTATCGGCTGGATCGGACACCTGAAAACCCTTTCCCCCAAAGCATGGTAGGCGGTGTTGAATTCTAAGACATCCACGTGCTCGAGATCCATGAAATTTCATGGCTTTCATGTCCTCGGTCTCATATTCGTCTTCCGAAGTTTCTTCGTCGTCGCTTACTGACAACCAACCATTGTGCCTGGCTCCCATGGGCTCATTTCCGGCATGGTTGTCCCAGATTGTTTCCGGATCTGGGGCCTCGGTTGACTCTTCGCTCTCGTCATCATCATCATCATCGCTGTCATCGGAATCATCTTCCCATACTATCGGGATTTCGGCGGAGAGGGAACGCCGATCAAACCCGTTAGGGGAATATGGGTGCGTGCAGTCGCAGAAATTGTCATATTCTCCCATTCCCGGAAGTGGTAATTGTGACTCAGCTTCTCCTCCCAGAAACTGCGGGGGAAGAGTGAGAGGGGGTGGCACGTATTTGACACCAGGCAGAATGTAGAAGGATTCTTCCTCCTCTGATTCTTCAGTTTCATTGCCTTCGGGATCGTATTCGACTTCTCCAATAGCCAGTTTGCAGAAATGTATTAGCTCCGAGATGCTCTTCGGCCTCTTCTTTGATAAGCCCAGTACTGCGCTCGCCGGAAGCTTTCTTGTTCAATTCTTCTCGATTGTTCTAACCATCTTGTGTAAATGGTCCTCTCATGTTTTGGCCAGGAACGGCCCGGCTCTTCGGTATTGGCCTTCCCTTCATCCGAGAAATAGCGGGTCGCGTATTCTTGCAAGGAGTCTCGACATGAGACCAAGATGGGTTGATCCGTTCAATGTCCTCAAGGCGAGGGGAATCCGGAGTCGGGATCCTCGACGAGGTTGGCCACGGGTATTTGGGGACTTTCATCGGCATCTTCCTGGGCATGCGAAGATTCTCCGCATTCAATCATATTCACACGATTATGGTTCCTTGGCGAGAGGATTTTTGGTGTATTAGGCCCTTCGGGGCCTTCCAACTTTCCTTGCTCTATTAGCCTGGATTGCCTTTTTTGAGTAAAGCGGTTGTCGATCGGATGTCCGTGAGCTTGATGAAAAGCACAATACTTTGTAGTATCCACGGGAGCATTCGGATTCTGGGTTGGAAATTCTCCAAAGGCCGCGGCAAGCCTTCTTTCACCGAGTCCCTAAAGATGTCGTTCGAGAGGCATTCCAAAGTTTTCGAGATTCATGACCCGTGGTGCAGGCTCATTTGGTTTCTGGGAGCAAAAGGAGTTGTGTTATTACATTCCTGTCCCGCATAGTTAATCATTTCTTTGCCTTTGGCGGGAGCTTGAAGCGGTGTTTGCGGGAGGAGCCCGATATACGTAGGCGGGTGCGGCGGCCGGTTCTTGATTGTAAGCCTTTTCAAACTTTCTGCGAGAGTTAACCATGGCCCGTAAGTCAGTACGGGAAGTGGCGAGGAGGCTCTCGGATGCGGTTTCAAGCATGAGCTGGAAGATGTCCGAGTTGTTCCTCTTCGGAAGGAGGGATAGCCATTTCACGAGTTTCGAGATTCCACCGCTTGTAGAAGTCCCCAACATTCTCATCGGGGCCATTTGCCTGTTGTTTGTAGGTCAACTCTATTTGTTTCCCACTCCAAGTTGGCCTTATATTTCTCTGTGAAGGCATTGGTAATCTGGTCCCACGTAGCCACGGCTTCGGGTTTCAAACGGAAGAACCACTTTAAGGCTGGACTTCAAAGATAGGCGAAATAATCGGCCTAGCTGATTGGTGCATCCTTTGGCCTTCATTGCCAAGGTATATGTGTCCAAATGGGTTTTCGGGCATGCGGTCCCATCAAAGAGATCCAGTTAGGCATCACGAATTTGTGGGGCGGAGGAACAATGGAGTCAGGGTGCAGTAGGCGGAAGGCGGACTTCTTGGCGATCGGTTCGGCGATCTGCGCTTTCATTTCCTTGTGTTGCTCCATGAACCGAGGCCGGATGAGGGTCTTGTGGCGGAGCCATGGCATTCAAGCTAGTGGCTGAGCTAGAGAGGAGCTACCAGCTGGAGCGGGCGGGTGGAGGAACGGCCGATCCGGGGACGTAGGTGAAAACCTGTCCTGACCCAAATTGCCACAGGGAGCATGAGTAGGAGCTTGGGCGAAGGATAGAACCTTGCGGCTTCTTTGTTGATTTTCAAGCGGCAAAGTAGGTGGAGGCGGCCCGATGTAGCCGGATAACTTGGATTTCAGTGGGGCCCGTAAGTAGGCTTGAGTGCGGGCTGCTTGTCCGGATTGTTGAATTGCATGGCTGCTGTGGTGAAGGTGTGTAACCCGGGGAATGCTGCGGTCTGGTGATTCGGATGACACGGGATGGAGGCTTGGTAACCCATAGAAGTGAGTGAGGAATGGATTTGTGTGAGGAGCGGTGAACTAGTACTGTTCGAGGAGGGCTCTGGCTGTGGCCCAGAACCAAGTTGTGGCGGCATCCCGAACTGTAGTTTGTTGTGGCCCTTTGAGCTGATTTGCGAAGGCCGGATTGATCGGTTCCAAAGCTGTGGTGGGATCCCGATTAGCTGTGGCATTCCGAGATAGCCCCAACCATGAGAAGACATTACTGGCTTTGTCCCCCACCGAGGGACCGCGAAGTTTGTCTTGCCGTGCATGGATCCAGTGATCGTGGTTGGGGAGGCTGACCCGAAGACCGAGGAGCATGGGTTACGGTAGTGGCACCATAGGAGGTGGGTGGCGGCATCCTGGTGTAGTCGGGCGGCGAGAGTGGGGTTGGCATCCTCGTCTTCTTCCACGGTGAAGGTGCCATCGGGATTGAGGGTGGCGGCCGGACCATGGCTCTTAATAGCCTCCATAAGGCTATTTAGCCGTGCTTCCTGTCGTAACCTCATACGTTACGCTAGCGGATTCCCTTTGTTGCTCTGTACGAGGGGTCCGGGAGGCGGAGTGACGTTATCCCCATCATTATCGGGCGTGCGGACATTACGAAACCCGGAGTCGGAACAAACGGCGAAGGCGATGACGCGCTTGACTCTTCCCAACTAATCAAACGATGACCCGGTGCCGAAACCAAGCTTTGTGAGCGAGGCTGCGGGGAAAGGACACGAAGGTTCGAGATGTGCAGGAATGGAAGGAGGGTAGGTGTTTGGGCATTGGGCTCATGCGACATGCGATTATTTGTTCACGTTTACTTAAAACATGTTTTATTAACCTAGTCGGTTGGAAAAGATTGCTCTTCTTTTCGCAAACTACTCTGGATCTGGATCGGTGGGCCCCGTCACTACGTCTATAAGCCCCTCGTATTCCACCAGTATTTCGACCTCCCGGGGTGGACGGCCCGGGCGAGGTCCTATAGGGCAGCGGGTCCCACCGACCGAAAGAAAACGATCCTAAAAGTCGGCGGGTAATCGAGTCTTAACGAGCATTCGATGTAAATTACGGACAAAGGCGACGTCAAAAGTCAAGATCATGTCCGAGGGCTCGACGAAAAGTCGGCATGATTTGGGCGATAAGCGTCCACGATTGATCTTGACTTGTCGTCGGTTAAGCCGTAATTAGGCATGGAATAATCATTAATCCTTGATGACTCGGTGTCAATCTTTGGGAGTCGGTGTATAATTTGTGCCGATCGAGCCGAAGTCAAGGCGCCGGTCAATATCTTGGTCAAAGTCTGCGGCGGAAAACCGGCGAGAACTTCGGCGATTAGGGTCCCCGAAAGATATTGAGTCGGTATGCCGACAAAGGCTTGAAAGGAAAGGTCTATACACAGACAGGGCATGACACAGACCAGACTAAAAACCAACCGGGTCTCGGACAAAGTGTGTCACGGACAAGTGCATGGTCGACACGAGACTTCATGGGATGTTTGGGTAGTCCTGTGCTCGTCCGAGAGGCGTAATAAGACCAAACGGACCGCGACAAGGATTTCCCCGGGTTAGGGACGTAGTGTGCAGTGTACGGTCACGTGCGCGTAGTGTGCAAGCAGTCTATCTTCTCTTTCTGAGTAAAATAGAAAATTTTTTATGTGTCTTAAAAATATGATGCATGATTTTTTTTTGAAAATTTTCTTTTTTTTTTGAAATTTTTTTTTTTGAATTTTTTTTTTTGAAATTTAATGAACACATAAGCACGTAAGCACGAAAATTCCGACAGTTAGGGACATTATTCCGACAGTCAAAATTTTGACTTTCTCCGAGGCGGCCAAAACAACACGAAAAATGTGCAAAAATCAACACACACACACAAATGATTTTCAAAGCCGGGACGAAAGCTTGACCCTCAAAAGCTTTTTCTCTTTTTTTTTTTGAAAACGGTGATACCGGTACGTGAGATTGTTAAACCACAATTTATCCCCGACTCGTGTTAGGAGGCGGTAACGGGAAGTTTAATGGTTTCCACCAATATACCAAATATCATTTTTTTAGAAAAAGCTTATTCCCAGTAGTCGCCCTTTGTGATGATGTGTCGCCATTTCGCGGGAAAAAATTCGATTTTTCTGCGTTTCTTTGAAAAAACCAAATAAAACTCGGGAAAAAGAACGGAGTCGCCACGCCATTTTTGTTTTAAGGGCCAAAACTTTGAAAAATGCCCGAGATCAGAAATTTGGGTTCGGAGGTCATGTTACACGCCGGGAAGGACGTTAGTGTGCACCCGGAATGCCTCGTAAAACGAGTCTTCCAAGCTGAAAATCATTTGTGTGAGTGTGTGTGTGTGTGTTTTGGCCAAAACAATTTGAAACTCAGAGAAGTAAAAATTGGGATATCTTTTTAGGACTTTAAACTGATCCCATGATTTTTTGGAAGATTTTTGGATTGAGATTTGGTACTCAAAAGACCTTTTGAAGTTGAGAGTCACTTCTGCCAGAACGAAAAAGACAGTGGACCTTTGATTTTGAAATGGATTCAAGGGTCTTAAAACTTCATAATATGGATAAACTCAGAGAATGAAAGTTGTTCCAGACACCTTAAATAAGATTTGTGCGAAGGAATTTTCCATTTTGGAGAATATTTGAGGGGTCAAAACCTTCTGGAAATCTCAGATATGCAATCTGGATTTCCAGAAGCTGATGAACTAGCCTCTAAAAGAAAATTTGAAAAGAGGAGTTTTACTCACCCAAAAAATAAAGTAAAAATATATCTGGAAAGCCCTTGATTTTGGCTACAAAAAGTGTTTTGTAGTCAACACCAAATTCCAAGTTTATCTGTGTCCAAAAATTAATACAATGGACTGGGATCTTGGAAACTTGCTACTGGACAGCAACTTCTCAAGAAAGAAAATATGATTTTAAAGGGGGTTTTGCATCCATGCTTGTCCCTATTTCCCTAGGTTTTGGTTAGTGATCACTTGACATTTTAGTGGTGAGTCAACTATACCAAACCATCCTTGGGGTACATTAGGACTAAGCACTTCATTTGCTTGGGAAGGGGAATTTTATCCTTTGAAAATGAGATTTGATGCTTGAAAATGGTTTTTAGGGTTTTGAAAATGAGTTTTCTTTGCAAGAAAGTAAGAGAATTTGAAAATAATGTTGATCCTTGTAGAAGATCATCCATGGAGATGAACTTCCATGGTGATCTTCTTGGATCTAAGACAAGAAGATGAATGAACTACATTTTGTAGTTTGAAGATGCATGCATGGATGAGAGATTTAGGGTAAGAAGAGGGAGGTTATACCTATCTTCTTTGTATTTTGGGGCTTTGGCTTGAATGTATGAGTGTTTGAGACTTTGAATGTAAGAGTGTTTGGGTTTGATTTGAGTGAGTGAAAGTTGGGAAGATTCAAGAGAAAAAGGTGACAATTCTTATGGAATTCTCACTGTTTTCTCGAGTATATTCGCCAAATACTGTGAATTTTGTTCTTCTTTTCCTCCTTATTTTTGTGACTGGAGGGCTCAATTTATAGCCCTCTGAAAATTGCAATCCCATCCGCGCGGATAGGACCTGCAGCGTGCACTGTTCATTAAATGCTGCTCCAGGCTTTGGACAAGAGGAATAATCTTTTTTAAAATTCAAATTAACCAGCCAGATTATGTTTCCAGCCATTTCTTTTTTTGGTTTTTCTTATTTCTTTTGCTTTTTTGATTCCTTTCCTTGGTTTATCTTTTTTTGGCAATCCCTAATCTACCCTTGGTTGGTTAGAAATGTTAGAAATGTTAGGAATTGTTAGAAATGTTATAACTTTCGTTAATTTTCTAACGAAAATTCGAACAAGCTCAAATTGGAGCACTTACACCCGCGCATCTCGCATTCGCGTCGCTGTTCGGGGAATGTTCGCCCGGATCCGAGAGGCAGCGCGTTCGGCGTGCGTTGGGATCGCAGGGATCACTCGGGCAGAGTTTCGGCGTGCGTTGGGGTGGCAGGAGTCACTCGGGCAGAGTTTCGACGTGGTTTGGGATCGCCAGTTTGACTCGGAAAGAGCCGGGACGCCTTGGAAAGACCAGGCAAGGCCTCGGAGTACCACGAGGGGCCTCAGAGTACCTCGAGAGTGCCTCGGGGTAGCGCGGGAGCGTCGCGGGAGCGCTCGGAAAGGCTTCGGAGCACCACGAGGGGGCTCGGAAGGCCTCGGAAGGATCCGAAAGGGGCCGGGATTGCCCCGAAGGGTCTTAGAGGGGAGCCTGAAGGCTAAGGGAGGAAGAGAGAAGAGGGAGGTGTGTAAAATGAGGGAGGGGAGCCCTCTATTTATAGTAGGAAAAATTTGCAAAGAGGTCCGTACGGACCTCCCAGGTTATCCAGAATTTTGGTTTTCCTCGATTTGAGGGAATATGTGATGATGGTGAATATTACGGAATTATGATGTCCCCATGCAAAGAGGTCCGTACGGACCATCTTGGCATGCAAAAGGTCCGTACGGACCAACCATGCATGAGGGTAATCATTTTCTCCGGGATTTGAGGAATATTGTGGACTTTAAGGGGATTCGGTAATTATTAAAGCAAAGAGGTCCGTACGGACTACTTATGCTTTTCCAATTTCTGAAAATTCCCAAAAGGTCCTTTGTCCCTTTTATCCCGAAAGGCCCCTCCCTTGGTTTGGTTGAGGGTTTTGAGAGGGTTTTGAGTGCCATAGGTCTTCGAGGCGTGTTTGTGAGTACGTGGTGTTTCCCGTGTGTTCGGCGAGGGTGATCCAGATTGGGGTACTTACAGAAGCCCCTCAACGACGTCACTTTCGGAGGAAGTGGGGTCGTTGATAAGATAAGGGTCCTAATCTGGATCGCGTGCTGGGAGAGGAAGTGACCGTGGAGGTCGGTGGGAGGATGGGGCGGTGTCCTGTTGTGTGACCGTTTAGGTCAATTGGCTGGACCCTGTGATAGGATTCCTACGTATCCCTGGCGGGAATCAAGCCTGATCGTAGTTCGTGTGTGGGGTGAGTGTTGTAGTGCAAGAGGACGGGAGATGTCCTCTGACTAAGACTCTATGGGTGGACGTGGTGGTGTCCTGGGTGACTGTATAGGTCGATGGTTAGACCCTGTGATAGGATTCCTACGTATCCCTGGCGGGAATCAAGCCTGGCCGTAGTTCAGAGGTCGTGAAATTGTGAGTGTATGTGGGCGTGATGGTGCCCTGAAGTATCGTGTGACCGCCGAGGTCAGTGGTAAGGACAGGGTGGTGTCCTAAGATGTGGTGACCGCCGAGGTCAATTGTGAGGACGTGGTGGTGTCCTGGGGTGGAAATTTTACGATTTTCCTAATCGGGTGGTTTAAGGCCTTCCGGGCCGGAGATAGTGATTTGGGAGGTTTATACGGTCTTTCGGACCGAGTGGTTTAAAGCCTTGACCGAGTGGTTTATAAGCCTTCCTGGGAGGGATAGTAAGTATGGCACTTGAGTCATCTTCTGGTTGCAGTTTGCCATGCGTGAGGACTTTGAATCGTCTTCTAGCTGCGGTTGTGTCATGTATGAAGACTTGAGTCGTCTTCTGACTGCGGTTTGCCATGCGTGAGGACTTTGAATCGTCTTACGCTTTGTGGTTGTGTCATGTATGAAGACTTGAGTCGTCTTATTTGCGGTTTGCCATGCGTGAGGACTTTGAATCGTCTTACGTCGTGGTGGTGTCATGTATGAAAACTTGAGTCGTCTTCTGACTGCGGTTTGCCATGCGTGAGGACTTGAATCGTCTTCTGGCTGTGGTCGTGGAGGCATGGCTGCCTTGAGCTTTGATTGCGAGAGGTGCAGATGCCTCGTGCTATGTCCGCTGGGGAGAAGGTTGGACTTACGATGACTGCCGGTGTTTGTCTGTTGGGGATCATCGTGGCCTTGTAGGGGCCTTTTCTGCTGAGAGGGTGACTTCGGGCTTACTTTGATGGCCGGTGTTTGAGTTGCCGTTGAGCGGGCAAGGATGATGGCCGGTGATTGCTTCTCCGTTTGGCATTTTGGAGGCGTTTCGTGCCTTGGGATTTGTACTTGGAGGTGCTGGCTCCTTTTGCGCTTGTTTTACCATTTAGTGGGCGAGGTCCGGACTTACGATGAAGGCCGGTGCTGGGGATATGTAGTCTTGTACGACTTCCTTTTGACTTGTTGGGGAAGAGCTCGGGCTTACTTTGATGGCCGGTGCTTGCGTTGACGTTGAGCGTTTTGGAGGCGTTTTGTGCCTTGAGATTTGTGCTGGGAGGTGTTGGCTCCTTCTTGCGCTTGTTTTGCCGTTGAGTGGGCGAAGTCCGGGCTTACATTGATGGCCGGTGGTTGAATTGCCATTTAGTGGGCGAAGTCCGGGCTTACATTGACGGCCGGTTGTTGAATTGCCGTTGAGTAGGCGAAGGTCCGGGCTTACATTGACGGCCGGTTCTTGAATTACCGTTGAGTAGGCGAAGTCCGGGCTTACATTGACGGCCGGCGGTTGAATTGCCATTGAGTAGGCGAAGTCCGGGCTTACATTGACGGTCGGTTGTTGAATTGCCGTTGAGTAGGCGAAGGTCCGGGCTTACATTGACGGCCGGTGGTTGAATTGCCATTTAGTGGGCAAAGTCCGGGCTTGCATTGACGGCCGGCGGTTGAATTGCCATTGAGTGGGCGAAGTCCGGGCTTACATTGACGGCCGGTTCTTGAATTGCCGTTTAGTGGGCAAAGTCCGGGCTTACATTGACGGCCGGTGGTTGAATTGCCATTTAGTGGGCAAAGTCCGGGCTTACATTGACGGCCGGTGGTTGAATTGCCGTTGAGTGGGCAAGGTCCGGGCTTACATTGACGGCCGGTTCTTGAACTGCCGTTGAGTGGGCGAAGTCCGGGCTTACATTGACGGCCGGTGGTTGAATTGCCATTTAGTGGGCAAAGTCCGGGCTTACATTGACGGCCGGTTGTTGAATTGATGGGTTAAGGACCATATTGCACTGAATTTGCTGAAATAGGCCTTAGGACAGCCAGGGGTAAAGATTATAAGGGCAGGAAAGTAATTTGGCTTTCCCTTGCAAGAAGGTCCGTACGGACCAACCTGGGATGCAAAGAGGTCCGTACGGACCAAGTTGATTTTTACGGTTCCCTGTGTTTTGGCGGGTTAAAACCCCGAGGCTCCCTTCACTTCTTCTTCTTCAGTTCGTGCATCCGAGAGAGAGAGAAGGAGAAAACCTCCATTTTTACACCAAAATCTTCCATTTTTCGCTTGAATTGCTCGCAAATGGCGGAAGGATCTCGGAGAGGTCGTCGACAACGCATTCAAGAAGTGGTCGAGCAAAGGATGGAGCTCCAAAGAAATTGGATCTCCTTTGTTCCATCTTCGAAGAACCCGGATGTATTGTATGCGAATCCGGAGGTGCACAATCGTCGCTCTAGGAACGTCGGGGAGGTAAGAAATCCGTTCCGTTTTGATTTCCTGCTCAATTTTTTTTTTTGAATGCTAGAACTAGGTTTTAGTTTTTCGCATTTTGGGGTTTTTGTTATTTGCCATGCCTTTTGTGAAATTCTTGACGAATTGTTGAAAATTAGCATGTAAATCTTGTGAATATGTGCATTTAGTGCAGAAATGTGTAGATTAGCTTTTATTTGTGAAAATAAAGTGCCTCTCTATGAAAATGCATGTTTTGGTGTTTTGTACCTTATGCTATTTATGTATGTACAATGTGGGAAAAATTGTCATGTAGGGACAAATTTTGTAGAAAAAATGTGACATGTGCCGTGTTTTGTGACGGGTTTTGTCTGAAAGTATGTGCCGTGTAGGGACGGACTTTTTGTTTTGAAAATGTGTTATGCAATGTGTGCCGTGTTTTTGGTGACGGACTTTGTGGGGAAAATATGTGCCGTGTTTTGTGACGGGTCTTTTGAAAATGTGTCGTGTAGTGCTTGATCCCTTTGTTGAGAAATTTTGTACAGTGTGTGCCGTGTTTTGTGACGGACTGTATGGAAAAATTATGTATAATGCATGTCATGTTTTGAGTTGCATGTAAAAATTATGTGCAATATGTGCCGTGTTTTGTGACGGGATATATGTGCTTTGCCGTGTTGGAACGGTCTTTTGTGCTTTGATTTTCTTTTGCATTAAGTACTGTGAATGACGTACCTTTCTTTGTGTTTACTGCGGGATGAGGGGCTCTTGGTGGGAAGGCCAAGAAGATGAAGACTCGGGGATCGCTCGAGGCATTGTTGAGTTGTGGCGGCGGATGCACGATATTTACGTGGATGGTAGGCCGAGCCCCGGGAGGCTGGTCTACGCTTACGGCACAGGCGTGTTCGTGGAGAACTTGGCGGGGTTTGACACGAGGAAGAACAAGAGCGTCTTCCTTGGCCTTTCGAGTATTGGTGGGATACCACCCACACCTTCCATCGAGCCGGGAGAGGTGACGGTGACGCCCACGGACTTTGCTTTGCTATCACCGGGCTTTCCTTGAGGAGGGCCGGTGCGGTGGCGAGATATGATTGCCGAGGATGTCTTGCGGAGGCTGCTTGGGCTTTGCGCACATTCCTCGCGAGGGTCTTGGCATCTTTGTATAGTGATGTTGAGATGAGGATCACGGCCGGCATTGGGGCCTATGTCAGGTACCGGCCGGGTGACGGCGGAGCGGGCGCGCTCCTTCTGTGGTTTGCGCTTTCCGAGACTTTGTTCTCGAACCACTCGACTACGGCTCCTTTTGCTCTGTGAGAGCTTGATTGATTTGGAGAGAGTTTGTGATATTGCTTGGGGCGAGGCGGGCTGGCCGAGCTCTACTTCTCCTTGGACCGATTTAGCCAGGGTGTAGCCCGGTTCCTTGGCTTGTTTTGACTTTGCTTTGGAGGTATGAGTTTATTGCTTGTTTTTGATTTAGCAACTTGTCGTTTCTCCATTTTCTTTTGCCCGAGCCTTTTACGCTTTTGTCACGAGGTGTGGTTCTATGAGATCTTTCGGTGCTTCCCGTGGGATAGAGATCCTGGGGCATAGCGGCGTATCTCGCTATGTTAGGTAGGCCCGCCGGCGAGGAGGAGGAGGACCCGGCGGGGAAGCTCACCATCGCCTACGGGGATGTGCGGGAGCATTTGGAGAGAGATAGCCCGAGAGAGGTTTGTTTTGTATCCTTGGGCTCGATATGAGGATGATGATTTCGAGGGCTCCCTGGTGACGGTGCGGCGGAAGATCTTTGCGGGGCTGACTTGTGACGTCATGTACACAGGGAGCGGGTCTTCAGCGGCATGGCCGGGTATGCTTCCACTTGGCTCGAGGACCCTCCTTTTGGGATGTAGGATTCCCGTGATATGGATGTGTTAGATTTTGAGAGGTATCTGGGCGGCGTGAGTGCCGATGAGTTTGTGTTGTATAGAGAGGAGTATGGAGCTTTTGTGAGGAGGAAGTTGAGGACGCCACAGGTGTTGGCGAGGGAGAGGGAGGCTGGTCCGCAGGGTCCCCCAGAGGTTCCGGTGCCTGGGCCAGACTTTACGTATGTTCGTGGGGATTCCTCGAGGAGGAGGGTGTACGTGCACGTCCACGAGCGAGCTCACTGCGCCTACCGCGTCGATCCCGATAGACCGGTGAGTGTGCTTACTCCTTTCCATCTTGGCATTTTTTACGTATTTTTCTCTTTTTGTTGTTGAGTATGGCTTGTATTCTTTGAGCGTTTCTTTGGCTGCTTGCTTGTGCGGAGTCCCGGGAGGGCTTTGACATGCGACCCGCCGCTATGTGGCGATGCGGTCTTTCGCGAAGAAGATGGCATCGAAGATGTCTTGCCGGTCTTCGCGGCGTGTGCCGGCGTACGAGCCGATGCCTTCGAGGCATTCTGTAGATGTTCCTCCACCGAGAGCCGAGCGAGCCACGGCGGGGAGGACCTTCGCGGGCGGCATAGCATGGGTGCGGGGCGTCTTCGGGAGCTCCGAGGCCGCGAGACCCTTTACCGGTTCTTTCCTCGGCGGGATGCACGGGGTGAGGGTTCGTCGAGCCTTCTTTCTTCGATCCTTTCGTCGGATTTGATCCTTCGATTACTTTGAGTACCGGCCTCGGAGGGCTCGGTACTCTGACGACGAGGATGTGACGGACGAGTTCACCGGGATGCCCGACTTCTCTCTTGAGGACCTTGGTGAGGAGGATGATGCTGAAGAGTCGGACTAGGGTTCATTTGCTTTCCCTCTTTCCATATCCTCCTTTTTTTTGTTTAGCAACAGACATTTATGGGTACCTGTAATAAAATACTTGTATTTGCATGGCAAAAGTATTTCGTTTTAAGATGTAATGTCGTTTTTGTGATTCCCGGGAATTGTCCTAGAAATTGTTGCTATTATTTTTTTTTTATTTTGTGCATGCCACGTGAGCTGAGAGTGCGTTTGTGGGTAGTGTATGTTTGCCGGAAATGGCTTTGGCCAGTGTTTGGGCAGTTTAGAGCAAGGTCCTGCTGAGAACAGTGGTTGTTGTACTGTTTGCTGGGGAAATGGGTCATGGTTACAAGGAGGTCCATACGGACATACCTAGCATGCAAAGAGGTCCGTACGGACCAACCTTGATTTTGGGAAGGAAATAAATGCTTTCCAGTGTCTGGTCCTTCCCCATTTCCCCATTTGCAGCCATTTTCGAGCTTTCTTCCCCATTTTCTCTAGGAACCTCCATTTTTGCCATGGATTCTTCGTACGTCCCTAGAATTTTGCCGAGGCTTTCGCAGGAGAGGCAAGGACACTTCCTTGAGCAGCTGAAAACGTGGATGCGGCGCCGTATGAGGCATCAGAGACGGGTTTTCGAGGTAAGGTTTCGTCTTTGCTCGATTTGGTCTTTTAAGGAGTTGGTTCCTGATTGGGATTTGTTGCGGGCTGCCGCGAAGTTCTGGGATGTTAGGAGGCATGTGTATTGTTTCTCCTACAATGAAATAGTGCCCACCTTTGAGGATTTTCAATCTTTGATTGGAGGACCGGAGGTGGAGGCCATCTCGCTTCCTTTGATTGGTGGTGCTGCGGTGAGCGTGAAGCTTGCCGGCTTTCTTCGTACTTCATTGGAAGAAGTGCAGGGCATGATCCTTGATTCGGGTCATATTGACATTTCGAGTCTTAGGAGCGGTTCATGGTTGATGATGAGAGTGATGTCTCTTGGGACGCATTTGCCTTGTGCGTGATGGCGACGCTTTTCTGGTCGGCTCCTTGGCATTTGCGATGGTGCTTTGCTAGATGTGGTTGGGCACTGCAGAGTGGAGAGGATATTGTCCCGTTGGTCTTTGGGGAGACTCTTCATGGTATCGACCGTCGCGGCCCAGGGATCGGTTCATGAGGGGGAAGCCCCGCTTTGCTCACCTTGTGGCTGCGAGAGAAACTTCGAGGCCATGCCCGAGGCTCCGTGTCGTTTAGCCCGTGGTCATTTGCTCGGCGACCTCTTGTGTTGGATATGGATCGATCCGCTGGGAGAGATGGATGGCACAGCTTGGTACGCATCAGATCCGTTGGTGGGTTCCTCACTGGAGGATTGAGACTAGGAGGGTCTTTCAGGAAGGGTCCTATGTTGTCAGAGTTCCAGGCTTGTCTTGGTCCTCCTTCTATATTCCGTCGCTTGTTTCCGGCGGTTTGGGATGAAGCGGGAGCCTTTGTTGGTGGGATGACCTTGCTACTACGGAGATAGCTCCTCTTTGTATGGCGGCTCCAGGTGCTTTCTTGTATTTTACGAGGGTATGGAAGTATTCCACTTTCCCTCTGTGGTGCTCCTTAGACGTCGGGAGAGTGTCGTATTGACGACTCGGTGCACGGCCTAGTATGAGCGGCGTGTTGGGCGATCCCAAGTGGCTTTGGAGAGAGCGGGCGTGTAGCGATTACAGGACCCGGTTGTCGTAGTAGCTATTGCCTTAGGAGTGCCAAAGCACAGTCGACCCTCGGGATGTGACGGGAGACACTTTGTTTGACTACGAGACTAGAGTTGACCGGCGACGGGGAGAGGTCCTCTTTACGGACTCGCGGGGAGGAGATCCGAGCCGAAGCACGGGCGAATGAAGCCACGAGAGCTGCTGGATTGTTTGACTCTACGGGGAGGACCCACGATCTCGGGCGAGAGACGCGAGTTGGTTCGCGTTGAGCGAAAGAAGACTCGCCGGGGACGAGGGAAGAAAGGGAAGAATGGCGAGGGGACAAGCGCGAGATGGCGCGGAATGACCTCCTAGGTATCCATTCATTGCATTGTAAACACATTATTTGTTAAATGTATTAAATTTGTCTTTTAGCATGTTGTGAACTTGAGAGTAGACCGTGCTTGAACTCATCAAGAAATGTTGTAACCGTTAGTGATTTGTGATTTACTTTTAAAGCTTTGTCGAGACGCAAGATCTCTTGTTTGCCTTTGTTTCTTTTGTGCACCTTGTCAGCGTCCATCTTTGAACTTTTACATTTGCATTTGCGGGTGAAGTGGTGCAGGCCATGACGGCAATCCCCTTTTGCTTGGGCTTTGTGCTTGGCTGAGAGGTTGAATGATCCCCTGACAAGTCGTTTTTTGACGGTCATTTCCGTAGCTTCCTTGCCCTTTGTTGGCGTCGGGATCTTGACCTCAATTTCGCAGCTTCTGCTTTGAGCCCTTTTTTTTGTGAGCCCTTGCTCGAGCTCTTTTTTATTTTTTTATTTTGAGCCCTTGCTCGAGCTCATTTTTGTGAGCCCTTGCTCGAGCTCTTTTTTTTTTTTTTTTTTTGTGAAGCGCGTGAGGGCGAAGACAAGCTCCTGGCTTGGAAGCAGACATGAGTCAGTCGTTTGACGTTGGGTGACCTCCGGATGTCCTTTGATGTTGCCGCCGTCGTTTGACTTGGTCAAGGTGACGTTGGGGCGTGCTCTTGAAAAGTGCATAGCTTGATGGAGGTCTTGATTGACATTCAAACTTTTGACTTTTTTGTGTATTTTAAGACCGGACCAATTAAGGTTGCCTACGTTCCCCCGGACTAGAGGGCTCAGGTCTGCGTAGTTCGACACTACATGGAGTGCCAAGAGATGCACATTTGTTCTTCTTTAGGCGAAGTATCTGCGAAGTTTGCTTCCGTTATTTGGATTCATGAAGGGATTGCCGTCTAGGTGCATCGGCTTCATGGCACCTCAGGAGAAGATCTTTTGAACCACGAAAGGGCCGATCCATGTGGGTTCCCATTTTCCCAGTGGGTTGGTTCGAGTGGGAGGCTTTTCTTTGAGTACGGGTCGCCTTCCACGATGTCTCGGGACTTGACTTTCTTGTCGAAAGCTCTAGCCATCCTGCTTTGATAGGCTCGGACGTGTTCCATGGCCTTTAGTCGTCGCTCGTCTAGCGAGCCAATTCGTCATGTCGGCTTCGGAGCCATTCAACTTCGTTGATGTCATTTTCAGCGGCACTCGGAGTGAGGGAATTTCCGGTTCAATGGGAAGGAATGCTTCCATCCCGTATGTCGGGCGAATGGGGTTTCTCCGTGGCATTTCTAACGATGTGCGGTAGCCCCAAAGTGCAAGGTGCGGCTTCTCGGGCCAATCTCGTCCTCGGGTGATCATTTTTCGGATGATTCGTTCGAGGGTTTTGTTTCTTTGCTTCCACGGCGCCGTTTGTTTGTGGCCGGTAGGGAGAAGATTTGTGGCGTGTGATCTTGAATTCGGCCGGCGATGCAGCGAATTCCCCTTCGAAGTGTGAACCGTTATACGATATGACCTCATTTGGGATGCCGTATCGGCGAGATGATGTTTTCCTTGAGAAAATGCGCGACCTTCTTGGAGGTGAGTACCTTGTAGGACTTGGCTTCGACCCATTTGGTGAAGTAGTCGATGGCTACTAAGATGAACTTCGTGACCAGATTCTTTGCTGGCGGAGCGATTTTCCCGATGACGTCAATTCCCCAAGTGGCAAATGGCCGGGGTGTAGTCATGCGGTAGAGATCGTGGGGAGGTAGATGATTGAGGTTGGAGAACCGTTGACACTTGTCGCGGCTTCGGACAAAGTGGATGCAATCTGCCTCCATGGAGATCCGATAGTAGCCCATCCACGAGAATGATTTGCATCGGGGCTCACGCGTTCATGTGGGGACCGGAAGCCCCATTGTGGACTTCGTTCATGAACTTGTTTGCTTCTTCCTGGCTGATGCAGCGTAGGAGTGGTCCATGGTAGCGTTTCTTGTATAGCATGTCCCCAAGGATGACGAAGTGAGAGGCGAGGCGTTTTAGGGCCATGATGCTCTTGGTTTTGACCCCTTCTGTGTGTGGGCCCTCCTTGTTCATGAAGGTAGTTTCCCGTTCTGGAGGTATTGGAAGATGCAGTGTCTTTGGAAATGGCGTCGGACTTGCGTCTCTTTGGCTCTTCGGCAATCTTGCAAATCGTTGTGATTAAAACCTCCTCGGCGGCTTGGGCCCGGTTTTCTCTCGTTTGGCAACATGCTTAAATGTTTGCTTGATGCATTTATTCAATTAATGTGTTTGCCTTTTGTAGAGATGAATTGTTATTAATTGTTTTGATTAGTTAACTCATCACTTGTTAAAGATGCAATGAAATGATTTTTAGAAAGGTCGGACCTTTTATTGAAAGCGTGAAGGCTGTACATTGTTGATCAAAGACTCACAATCGTTGGGCGTAAAGCCGTCAAAAGACTCAAAAGATGTGAATTCACGGACAACAAGACTCGAAGCTAGACTATAGGCGACGAGGGATTGGACCGAGCTTCATTACTCTCGGATGGTGTAGCTCTAGAGGAGTGGTCTTTGGTTCGGGTGGCCAATCTTCCCTTGGCATGAGTCCCGGAAAATAGCTTGCATGCGGTTCAATTTCAAACCGGATCGCGGAGGTTTTGGTTGCTCCCACGATGATGTCCCTCCATTAGTGTTGCCACCGGTCCTTGGGGTTTTTGATGATAGAAGTCGGCGAGGGCTACTTCTAAGAGGCGAAGCATTCGGCGGTCGGAGTTGATTCTTGCGATGTTGATCACTTTCATAGAATCTGCCTCTTTATGCAGGATCTTTGCTTGGACGACATTTACAATGTCGATTCGAGGGCATGCTATATCTCCTTCCCTGATTAGGCCTTGGAGGAGGTTGCGCCACTTTGTTCATCTAGGTCGGACACCGGAATGTTGAATTGAACTATCTTTGTGATGGCTGTCCCCGTAAGATCCGAGAGTGTCGGCTAGAGGGTTGTCTTGTACCGGGGATCGGTGATGAGCCGGTTTGCAAGAGGGTTTTCGGCGAAGTAAGGGTCTACTCCTCGATCAATCTCCATCGGGCATCCATCTCTTGATCCTCTCTTAAGCATTCTTCACGATCGCATCTATCGAGTTGTCATCGACCCATGAGCTCTTCGATTTCCGGCTCGTCGCGGCTTAGAGCGTGGATGTAAGGATCCACTTCGTAGCGGGACGGGGTAGGAGACTCATACGGAGAAGAGTATTCGGTCATGTCGGGACCTTCTTACAGGTCGTAGCTTGCGGCCAAGCACTTGCCATTGCACTGCTTCCGCGGATCACTTCGATCACTCCATTGGCATTGATGAATTTCACGCATTGGTGAAGAGTAGATGATACCGCTTTCATCTGATGTATCCAAGGTCGTCCTAGCAAGGCAGAGAAGGTTGGTTTGATTTCCACGACTTGGAACTCTACTGACTCCAGCTGTGCATCAAATTGGATCCTCAGATTGATGACTCCTACGATTGGTCGTGCAGTGGAATCGTAGGCTCGGATTACCCGAGGTGAAGGCCTTATCAAGGAGCGGTCGATATGGAGTCGTTTTAGTGTGCTCAAAGCGATGATGTTGACTGCAGAGCCATTATCAATCAAAAACGTTCGGGAGGAAGAACATCTCTATTTTTATGAGGATGAGGAGGGCTTCGTTGTGCCGATTCTCACATATCGGCAAGTCATCGTCTGTGAAGGCTAAACCGCTTCCCGTGCTACCGTTTGACTCGGTCTCCTGCAGGAGCGTTCGATCCATCCATTTGTATGTCTTGGTTGGGGCACGGATCGTAGGGAGACGGTGCCCTTGGGCGTTCTTGTACGAATTCCCGGTCACGAGACCTTTTGACTACGGTTTCACACTCCCGGTCATAGCGGGACGGCATGCGACGGTTTCGAAAATTGCGAAGTGCTGCTCTCGCTTGGAGTTTCGTCAAAGGCTATTGAGTTTACCACTGTCGTTTCGGGGGAAATGGATTTCCGATGGTATTGGGACCACGAGGGCGTTCCAATTTTCCCTCCTCAATGAGCCTGGACCACACTGCTTGAGCACGAAGCAATTGTCGGTGGTGTGGCGGGGTAGTTGTGGAAGGCGCGGTGCTTGCTCATATCCATGTTGGGTTTGGGAGTCTTCGGTTGGAAATTCTCGAGAGGTTTGAGAAGATTTCGTTTCACCAAAGCTTCAAATACTTGACCCGAGGGCATTTCGAGGTTGTCTAAATCTTTGGGCGTGGGAAGCGAGGGGATTGTTATTCTTTGGGGCTGCTTGATCGCGGTTTACTTGAGCTCCGTTACGAATGTAGTGTCTTGTTCATTTGCTTCTTTTCCTTTGGTCGGGCGGGAGTTGAAGTTGCCGGAGTTTGTTCGATAGCGGTAAGATGAGAGCGGGGGTTCTTTGTTGCCTTTTGAAGACTCGAGTCTTCTCAAACTTTGTCCGGCGTTGACCATAGCACGGAGATCCGGATAGAAATGGTGGGCTGATCAAGGTCCTCAAAGATGGCTTGAGGCGGGAATGGAAGATGTCCATCTGCTCTTCTTTGGAAAGTGGATCCATTATCTCGCTTAGCTTCCAGTTCCATCTTTTGTAGAACTCGCCCAGGGTTCGTCATCCTTTTGTTCGGTGGCTTGCGGGTCATGGCGGTTTGTCTCCCATTCAAGGTTGGCGCGGTACTTCTCCGGGGAAGATTTCAACGATCGATCCCACGTGGAGCGGTTTTACGCCTTCACATTGAGGAACCACCTTAGTCTTTGTGGATTTGAGGGAATCTTTGAAAGTGATCCGCCATACGTTGAGGGTTGCCCCTTTGGCTCTCATACCCGGGACATAGGTGTCGATGTGGGTTTTGGGCATTACGTCCCGTCAAACTTTTCCATTTCGGCATCCTGAATTTCGGAGGGAGAGGGACCACTTTGCTCGGATCAGTAGGCAGGAGGGAGTCCTTCTGAGAACTAGCTAGCTTGCCTTGCATGTCTTTCATTTGTTCGATCAGCCAAGCCATGTGGGGATCAGGCATGCGAGGTGGGTTACCGTTTTCGGGGACGGAAACCGAAGATGGAGGTGGATTGGGCGATGGGATCGCCATTCGGGAGTCTTGGGGAGGTAGTTGAGTATATACCAACCCATACCACAGGGTGTTGAAGTTGAGGCGTGATTGCCGGAGTCCCTAAGGGTTGTGTTTGGGAATTGGGGAAATGATTCGTTAGCCCCAAGTGGCGGACTAGCGAGTGGCAAGCTTGAAATGTCGGGATATCCGCTTGGGATGACCGTCCCACAGTAAGCATTGGGACTTTTGATTGTGGTTGTGAGGCTCGTATAGAGGCAAAGGATTGAATCTGGGGATACCGAGATGCATTGGGATGCAGCGGAGCGAGCACGTATGTGTCTTTGTTGGTGCGAGCTTGATGTGCGGGCGGAAGCGGCTTGTCTTGAGGCGGGCATGTCGGGCCTTGGCCCGCGCTGAGGAGCTTTGAGCGAGAGGCTGCTTTGCGTTGCTTGGGATCTCGTAGCTTGGCGGAGGCGGAACTTGCGATAGCTTTGAGAAACCGGGGGCGGTATGTCTTCGTCCTCTATGAGAACAAAGGTTCCGTCGGGTTGAGGCTGCAAGCTGTTCCTCGAAGACGCAAGGTGTCTACGATCCGGGCTTGCTTTGCTCTTCTTGGCGCTTCTTGATGGTTTCGAAGGCTCGCGGCACCTCCTCCATTGTCTGGAGGTTCCTTAGTGGCGGGGTTCCGTTTCCCTCACTGTTATCTGTTGATCCCGTCATGGGAGAGTAGCGGACGGTGCGGACCATTGAAGCTGGAAGGGCTATCGGACCTTGTGACCTCGATGCGAAAGGCGGCTCCAGGTATTCTCGGCCACTCTCGGTTATTTGGAGGGTGACGGGCAAGGTTTAGACACGAGGAATGGCCTCACGGGATAAAAGGGGAAAGCTCACGTGGCATGCGGTTTCCGTTTCTTTTATATTTTTTTTTTTGTTGTTTTAATTTACTTAAAACATGTTTTCTCAACGTCCTAGGTAGGTTGGAAAAGATTGCTCTTCTTTTTCGCAACTATGCTAGATCTGGGTCGATGGAGACCATACGTGCGGCTATAAGCCCCTCGTTTTGCACTGTATTTCGACATCCCGGGGTGGACGGCCCCGGGCGAGGGTCACTATAGGGCAAGCGGTTTCCACCGGCCTAAAGAAAAATCGAACCTAAGGAACGAGCTGTCATGTTCGTTTTGATGCGTTAGCCATGTGAATAGTGAACCGAGCCGGCCTTGAGTCAAGATCGGAGTCAAGAGTTCGGCATGACCTCTCTTTACCTTGCTTGCGCAAGGGATACGTGACGTTAGGCGTTGGGTGGGTCATATTGTCATGGGCGACGTATCAAAGGCGTGATGACATGGTGTCATGTGAGCATGGATGTATATCGGGACGGAACATCGTGCAGGTGTAGCTTCGGAAATCAAGATCGGGTCGAGATTTTAGCATGACCTTTCATCGCTTTGCTTGCGCAAGGGATCTTGAGTTCCGAGCCTTGACTCGAAAAATGGCCGGCATGGTATATGTATCCAGTTTGTATGACACGGGCCAGGTAAAAACCAACCGAGTGCGGACAGAGTGTGACTCAAGACTCAAACGTGCAGGGTTGACGCTTGGCTAGGATGGGATGTTTGGAATGATCCCGTGCGCATCCGAGAGGCCTAGGAAGACCAAACGGACTGCAACTGAGACCACTCCGGGTTAAGGGTTGTAGTGTGCAGTGTATCCGAGGCCGCAGTGCGCGTAGCGTGCGGTGTAACCAGCGGACGGTGTGCGTAGTGTGCGGTGTAACCGAGGCGGCGGTGCGCGTAGTGTGCGGTCTCTAAAATTCTTTTACGAGTAAAACGAAGTTTTGAAGAATTTTAAATGTATGCACGAGATGTATATTGATGCATTTGTTTGTATTTTTGTTTTTTGGTAAAATAAAAAGTAAAGCACGTGCACACACACACAACAGTTAAAGAAAGGGGTAAAATGAAAGTTTGACCCTCATCATCGTTTTAAAAATCTTTTGTTTTGTTTAAAAAGATTTTAAAACAAAAAGTCCCCAGCGGAGTCGCCAACTGAAATTACCCGGGATCCGGCTCCTTGAGCGCGGAGAAAGGCCCCGCGCATCTCGCATTCGCGTCTCGGGAATGTTCGCCGGATCCAGAGGCAGCGCGTTCGCACCCCGGCATCTGGCTTTATTCCCGCTTTGCAGCGTTTTAGTTGGAGGTGTCTCGCCGTGTTTTGCTTTGTAGAGTCGCCACGCCGTTTTTATTATTAAGCCCAAAACATTGAAAAAGGGCATCAGTTTAAAAATAATAATAAACTGTTTTTGTGTGATGAGATTTTGAGTTCGGAGGTCAGATGACTCCTCGGGAAGAGAATATTAGAATCTTAGAGCTCACCCGAGTCGCCTCGTAAAACGAGTCTTTCGGATACCCCTAATATTCTTTAAATGTTGTGTGTGTGTGTGTGTGCTTTTAAAAATGCATGTTGTGTCGGATGTCTACATTGTACACTACGTATTGAAATGTATTGAAATAGTAATGGAAGGAAGCCTTACCAATGTTGGTTCGTGTCTGTCTTCCGTTAGGGAATAGTGTTTGAGGATGGAATGATGTTAGGCACGGATCAGGATTGCTTCCGGGAGGGCCGGTTGTCGCGGACGAGTTTCGGCGTGAGTTGAGATTGTAGGCTGCGTTTGGGCGGAGTTTCGGCGTGCGTTGGGATCGCGAGGATCACTAGGGCAGAGGTTCGGCGTGCGTTGGGGTGGCAGGAGTCACTCGGGCAGAGTTTCGGCGTGGTTTGGGATCGCCGGTTTGACTCGGAAAGAGCCGGGACGCCTTGGAAAGACCAGGCAAGGCCTCGGAGTACCACGAGGGGCCTCAGAGTACCTCGAGAGTGCCTCGGGGCAGCGCGGGAGCGTCGCGGGAGCGCTCGAAGAGGCTTCGGAGCACCACGAGGGGGCTCGGAAGGCCTCGGAAGGATCCGAAAGGGCCGGGATTGCCCCGAAGGGTCCTAGAGGAGCTGAAGGCTAAGGGAGGAAGAGAGAAGAGGGAGGTGTGTAAAATGAGGGAGGGGAGCCCTCTATTTATAGTAGGAAAAATTTGCAAAGAGGTCCGTACGGACCTCCCAGGTTATCCAGAATTTTGGTTTTCCTCGATTTGAGGGAATATGTGATGATGGTGAATATTCTGGAATTATGATGTCCCCTATGCAAAGAGGTCCGTACGGACCATCTTGGCATGCAAAGAGGTCCGTACGGACCAACCATGCATGAGGGTAATCATTTTCTCCGGGATTTGAGGGAATATTGTGGACTTTAAGGGGATTCAGTAATTATTAAAGCAAAGAGGTCCGTACGGACTACTTATGCTTTTCCAATTTCCTGAAAATTCCCAAAAGGTCCTTTTGTCCCTTTTTATCCCAGAAAGGCCCCTCCCTTGGTTTGGTTGAGGGTTTTGAGAGGGTTTTGAGTGCCATAGGTCTTCGAGACTGTGTTTGTGAGTCTGCGGTGTTTCCTGTGTGTTCGGCAGAGGGTGATCCAGATTGGGGTACTTACAGTCGCCTGCTTGGTATAGGTCGACCTGACTGATGGATAGGATCGGGTCATGCCCGAACTGAGATTTGGATCGTATGTCGGACGATAGCTAGGTCGGGACCACGTAGATCGAACAATGAGCTAGGTCGACTGATCAGACTGATGGGCCATGGGCCTGGTAATAATTGGGCCTAACCCACTGAGAAGGTGGTGGCAATAATATGTAAATAATTGGACTTGCTCATTGGGCCTAGCCCGTCACTTTTATTCCGTTCAGTGCCCCCCAACTTTCTGAGTTGATTTTTTGTCGACCAGGAAGTTATAAGAAATTTTCAATTTAGTTTTGAAGTAGATCGTAAGTCGACGCTCGAACTACTGTTTGGTCAACCAATGATGACGCAGTTCAATCCTGGTCATTGACTGTGGACGGCTAGATCAGTAGAAGCGCCATATTTCCGTAATCATTACTGCCTCGAAAACCGTCCGGGTATTTAATCGTGGGTTAACCGTTAGGAGCCCTTGCCCTTTCCACTTCGAGAAAGGATTAATTGGAAGTATAAAATGGAAAACCTTTTCCTTTTTGGATTTTACAAACCTTCCATACTCAGGCGTATATTTTCGACGACAAGAATAGCAGAGCTCTTGATCTCCGGTGCCCCCAATCCTTTATTTTACCTGTTACGACCTTCGTCACCAACTTAATTTGAGGTATTCTTCAATTCTTCAGCTTTTACCGTCTTATTTTCGAGTTTTTGTTGATTTCTGCCATGGCTAGGACCTTTAGCTGCGAACCTGGGGCCTGATATGGGTATTGCACCGTTAATTACCGAATATATAAGCACTTTGGGGGAGTGTGGAAGGAGATGTCCATAACTGAGTGCGTCTCCATTTTGACAAGGTGGGGATTGACCTTTAGCGAACTAGGTTTGCCCGTAGGAGAGAACTTGGGAGATTTAGAAGTAGACGACCCAAATGTTGTATCTTTTCATCTTTTTCACGAGTTACTCGACCATCTATCACTGTTCTATGTCAAGGATCCCAACAAACCCTCCTTCCTTAGGAATAGAAAGGGGTTCCCAGGGGAATCTAGGTCGTCCTTAGGTAGGTCACCTGAATATGAGCATAGGCTGATTCCCTGTTTCTTCTTCTTCTTCTTCAGATATGGCAGCTCAAGGGGGAGCTACAGCTTCTACTTCATCCAGCCCACGAATTGTGGATGCGTTTGACTCCTTAGTGGTTACAGGGAGGAATGAGAGGGGCTCTGTTCCTCCTAAGCCAATTCGAGGGAAGAAGAATTCAGAGTCTCGAATTGCCATGGTGTATAATTTTTGTGAGGTGGAAAGGAAAGAATTCAATGTGACTCATTACAGCAAGAAGGAGTTTATGTCCCAGTTTGGTGATACCTTCACTACTGATCCTACTAGGGTGTCCTTTTTCTATGACCAGTTTGAGGCTGGCTTGAGACTTCCCCTAGATCCCTTTGTGAATGAATTACTTGAGTGTATGAATTCCTTGCCTCTCCAATTGGGAGCTAACACTTGCAGGGTTCTAGTATGCTTTGCAATGGTGTGCAAATTCTTAGGATTTGAGCCATGTCTCCATGTTTTCAGAATGTTTTTTAAGATCATGATTGACAAGGTGGATTTGGGAATTAGCACCCCATCTAGACCACACGCCCCCAAGCTTTTTGTCAATCTTTCCAGCAAAGTGAGTAGCTGGAATACTCACGTTATGGTAGTAGAGAGTAGGAGGGGCTGGGAGTTTCCTCTGCCAAGTGCTGAATCTGATGTAATGAAGGAGGAGGACTATTGGGTGCCAACTGGAGCGACGACCTGTATAAGAAACTTGTAGAGGTAGCTGCCAGGGGGCCAATCAGCTGGGATATTCTAGGAACCACCAAGAATAATTACATTCAAGCTGGTATGATGCTTGGTAGGGGGGTTGTGGTTCCTTTGGTCCCCATAGTTAGATGCTTGAGGTATCCTGACTGGGTCACCCATGAGGGGGCTAGATTTAGATTTGAAAGTCAGTGTCATGAATGCAAGAAAGAGCCGGACCATTGCATGCTGAAAGTGGATCATTTTAGTGGTAAGTGTTTACTCGCCTTTATCCCTTAGCTCGTCCATTTATTGCTCGCATGTAGAACTTTAGCTCGTACATGTTTTACTCGTATGTAGAACTTTAGCTCGTACATAGAACTTTTATTTGTCGAACTAACATTTGGTTTTTTGGGTCTTGTACAGTTCTTACTCTGGAGCAAGAAGTGAATATGGGTCGCGTTGTTAATGTAAATAAAAGCAAAAGAAGCTGTGGGGCTGCTAATGCCCGAGAGAACCGTCAAAAGGAGGCTGAAGGTCGTCAACAACTGTTTAAGCTGGTTGATGAAGAGTCTGACAAGTTGATCCCTATTGAGGAGGAGGAACTTGATCAAGTGGAGGCTGAGAAGTCAGAAGGAGCAGCCCAAGAAACCATTAAGTACGGGGTTGAGGTGGAGATTGAGCCAGCACGGGAGTTAATGCAGGAGGCTCCTCGAACTAGGGCCAGGACCCAGGTTGTTGATATTGATGGTGATGAGGAGGAGGAAGATGATCGTCCCCTCTAGACGAAGAAGCGATCCAAAACCAACCCCCCATCTCAAAAAGGGAAGGCCACTACCAGTAGCTCCCAACCTCCAACTATCCAGGTTTCATACCCCGAGCTAGTTCAAGCTCGTGTGGATAAGCTGAGCGACGTTGCTTTGCTCACCGGGGTGGACAACTCTTGCAGGGAGTATCCTGAGCTCGAGTATGGCCAGGTGGTGGTGAGGAGAGCTGCCGACCAAGATCTGGTTAAGAAATTTGTTGACAAGGGCTTGACCGCGGAGATGTTCAAAGCTAGATTGGGGCTGGTCCACTCCGAGGTAACACTTGTAGGCCCTTGCTATGGTTTAGCAGGAGAAACTTGCCAAGGCCCCGCTAGATCGAAAGTCGAAAGAGATGGAGAAGTTGGAGGGAGAGCATGCCAAGCTGAAGGAAGAGCATTCTGATTTGGATTCGGCGTATGAGTCTCTCAAGCTTGTTAAGGAAGATGCTTTGAAGGACAAGCAGGAAGCATGGGGCAAACTTGGAGGTGTCTAGAAGGAGCTAACTATAGTCAAGATGGACAAGGAGAAGGTTGATCAGGATCTCAAAGTGGCGACCAAGATGCTAGAAGAGAGCACTGCCATGCTAGCCAAGCAAACTGACGATTTCAAGGCAGCTAGGAAGCAATGGTAAGAGGAGACCCAAATCAAGTTGGAAACGGCGGCCAAGGCTGCTATTGAATCTTACAAGGAAAGTGACGATTGTCATAGCTATGTCATCGAGCAAGCTAGGTCGTTCTTTAATGTGGGTCGCCGCCATATGGCTCGCCCCATTTTTATTGATCCTGCAGTCGACCTACCTCTTGAGCAGCTGGCCAGGTGGGCCTCGGTGGAACAATATGACATGGCCGCTCGTCAAGCTCACCCCCTTATCCCGTATAACGATAATGATCTGGCTGCCTTAGCTGATGAGGATGCTGATTTGGAGGCTGAGCTATGGGTGGTCCCGTCTATTGAACCAGTAACTTTCAATACCATCTTGAAGGAGCTTGAAATTCTTGAGGAGCTAGCCTTCGAGGGAAATACCCCCAGGTATGGATTCACTGAATCAGGCAAGCTTAATGATCTTCAACAGCAGGGGGAAGTGGGCGATCGAGCTACTACCAGCAATCAAGTTGAAGCCGATTCAGCTGCTTGACTTTTCTTGAACATTTAGTTGGTTATGTAATGAAACAAGTCCCAATACAATTTTTCTTTTTGCTTTAAGTAGTTTATGCCTTGGCCAGCTTTTTAGGAGGCAGTTTTAACTCGTAACATTTTGCTAACTCAAGTCCTGCCCCATTTTGGGGGACTTGGTTTTATTTAATCGTAGTTGACTTTTCACTAGATCCAATCTTGCTTTGATTCGGCTTGATTGTTTGAATGTCGAACTAGATTTAATAGGACAAATGAGTCGCTACAAACTTTTGATCGGACTAGTTTTTTAACAACAAAGTCGACCTTATACTTGCATGATTTTTGAAAACGAGATTGACTAAGAGTCGGACCTGTTAAAGGGACGAAGCTGACCAAGGGTCGAGCTTGTTAAGAAGAAGTCGACTAAGAGTCGGACTTGTGGAATAAACAAGACTGATTATGAACCGAGCCTGTTTACAGGAACGAGGCTGACTAAGAGTCGAGCCTGTTTAAAGGAACGAGGCTGACTAAGAGTCGAGCCTATTTAAAGGAACGTAGCTGACCAAGGGTCGAGCCTATTAGAAGGAACGAAGCTGACCAAGGGTCGAGCTTGTTAAGACGAAGTCGACTAAGAGTCGGACTTGTTGAATAAACGAGACTCATTGTGAATCGAGCCTATTTACAGGAATGAGGCTGACTAAGAGTGGAGCCTGTTTAAAGGAACGAGGCTGACTAAGAGTCGAGCCTGTTTAAAGGAACGAATCTGACCAAGGGTCGAGCCTGTTAGAAGGAACGAGGTTGACTAAGAGTCGAGCCTGTTAGAATCTACGCACAAGCGTAACACTATTTTTGGTTGAATAAAATTGCAACTTTATTGAAGTAGTAGTATGACTACATAGAAAACGGAGAGCTAGAATTAGAACTAAACTCAAACTTGAAAAACGAAGACTAACATTGAAACTGAACTAGAAAATTGAACTAGAAAACTGAACTAGAAGTAGTATCTGATAAGGTGGGTAGCATGCCATGGGTGCTTCAACTCTTCACCATCTAGATGGGCGATCATGTAAGTTCCCTCCTTAATAACTCGATCCTCCTCAAAACATGGTCGCCTACTTGGAACGACCTTATCTTAACTTTCTTATCGTGGTAACTCTCAGTTTTCTGCTTGTAATTTACCATCCTTAGATGAGCTGTATCTCGTTTTACGTCAATTAAATCCAGATTGATTAACCTATTGACCTCATTCTGCTCTTGGTCAAAGAAAACTACTCTAGTTGTGGGAAATTGTAGCTCGGCCGGTGCCATGGCTTCTGATCCATATGCAAGAGCGAATGGGGTTTCCCCCGTGGGCCCCCGAATGGTTGTGCGGACTGCCCAGAGAGCAAGGGGGAGTTCGTCGAACCAGTTGCTACGTCAACCAACCAAACCCGTTTTTAATGCTGAGAGGACCAACTTGTTCGCTGCTTCAGCTTTCCCGTTGCCTTGGGGATAGGCGACTGAAGATTTCCATTGCTTGACTCCTACTCTGTTCATTTCATCTTCGAAAGCTGCGGAGAACTGTAGCCCATTATCCGACACTATAGCTCGTGGGATTCCAAATCGACACCAAATGAAGTCGTGAATGAAGTTGATGGCGTTCTCCTCGGTAATCCTGGCTAATGGCGTGGCTTTGACCCACTTGGTGAAGTAGTCAATAGCAACGATCACATACTTACAATATCCACGGGCGGGTGGGAAGGGTCCAATCAAATCGACACCTCCACATATCGAAAGGCCAAGTAGCGACCACTGGAGTTTGCTCGGTGGTAGGCAAGTGAGGTAGATTGGCGAACCTTTGACACTGATCACACCCTGAATGTGCGCTCGCCCTTCGCGTGATTTTTGGGGGTTTCACGGTGAAGGAGTAAAAAAAAGAGAGTCGCCATGCCATGCTTAAGAGGTGCACTTTGAAAAACCTATGAAAAGAGAACGGGTTCGGGGGTCAGGTTACGTGTTGGGAAGAACCGAGAGTTCACCCAACACGCCTCATCCGTAGACGAGTCTTTCGATTAAACATCCAAGCAAATCCAAAAGTGTGTGCAAATGTTGACAATAAACAAGTGTGGTAAACATCCATTTTATTAATATGAATCGAGACTTACAACTTGTGAGCCCATTATTTAGGGAGGCCACATCCCTACTACAACAATCTAAAACAGATTACAAAGGGAAAAGGTTTCTGCAGACAGGCACGATATGTCGCATGACAGAGGTGACCATATATGTCGCGTGACACAGGATCACCTATGAACAATGTGTCGCGTGACATACAGAGGCCATCTGCAGAAACTTACACAATGAACACCAAAATCAACAACAACTAACACAGATCTAATTAATTGACCAAATTAGATATGAAATATAGAAACAACAACAAATCGACCCCGGGAGTATGGATATGGGTAGATCCACACCCCCCTTGGGGTTTAAACACCAAATTCAAGCAAGTATTCAACAATAATAGTTCAATTACACAGATTAAACAAGTTAAACAGAGAGATTGCGATTGGGATTCAGTAATCTAGACAGACATAGTCTGATTACTGAATCCTAACAGAAGTAAACAATAGAATTATGAAGAATTGAGTAGAAGGAAGAGAGAAGAGGGAGTTTGAGATTTGTTACCCTTGTTGCTTCCACGAATTATGTATCAAGTTAGATACATAATCCTTCAATTTGATGCTTCTGGTCTTAGGGGCCTGAGAGAATTGGTGCAAAGGATCCAAGTGGTTTGGTTTGGGAAATGGGTTTGGATTGAAAGGAATTGGGTAGGTTGAAGGTAGGAGAGAGAGAGAATTGTGTTTGGGGACTTTGTTACGATGCAATTTCTGCAGAGTAACAGTAGGCTGAAGTTGGGATCCATTTCTTAGAGGGGGAGGGTCTTATTTATAGGCTGCAGTTAGTGGTCACCTTGTGTCGTACGACTATACGCAACCACTTTCCATGCCTCGACTTTTCGCGTGACACAAGGTGGCCTCAACCTTTTTTGGCACCAAAACCAGTTTCTGGAACATTCAGGCCTAAATACCCAAAAAGTCCAAAAAGGTTTATTCCCAACAGGTCCCTTGGCATGAGCAAGGTACCAAAAGGTACTTCCTTCGCGGAAAACTTGTGAAATATTTCCGGAAGTCTCGGGATAGGCCGGGAATTTACCAAAACTCCCCTTAATGCAGTTTTATTACATTAAAATGCATCTAAAAGGATTGCGAATTGGATTGGCGTACTTACACACCCTTGAACGAAGTCGTATGCGTCAGCCCTCATGTGTGGCTAATAATAGCCCATTGTAATCAACTTGTCAGCCAAAGTTCTGCCCCCCGGGTGTCCACCACAAACTCCACTATGCACCCCGTACATCAGCTGGGTAACCTCTTGGGGGTGGACGCATCTCAATAACGGCCTACTGAAGGACCTTCTGAATAATGTGTTTCCTTAAATAACGTACCTCGAATCCTTTTTCTTGATAGCTCGAGCTACTTTCTCGTCATCAGGTAGCTCGCCAGTCTCTAAATAGGCTCTTATTTCCTCGATCCAGCACTTGGTTAGACCTAGTTTTTAGTAGTATCTTCCAAGCATTGAATTTGAACCCTCTCATAAGCCGGATGTTCGAGGTAAGAGATAGGTTCCCCATGCTGATCGTCCGATGTAGCCAGTTTTGAGAGTAGGTCGTCCAATTCATTGTCATCTCGACCAACCCTTTGTATCTCCCAAAATTCCAAGTCTTTGATCAGCTTCTTCACCAGGTCGCACTATGTGTCCAAGGTGGGATTCAACACCTTGTACTCTCCTCTGACTTGGTTGACTATCAACTGAGAATCACAGTAAGCCACGATCTTGGTTGCCCCAAAACACTTTGCATATTCGATGGCTACGACCAAAGCTTCATACTCGGCCTGGTTGTTAGATGCTTCAAATTTGAATCTCAAGGCCTCCTCATAGACTGTCCCTGATTCTGGCTCGACCAATACAATTCCAGCCCCGCTAACATTCTTTGTTGCCGTCCCATCAGAGTACACTTTCCAGCAATCGTTGAGCAAACTTGTGACAGACCGAGTCTCTAGCTCCTTTCCTTTTCCTTTCGCCTTCTGAGCTCGTACTTCGCTATCTTCCTTGGTGAACGTAAGCTCGATCAAGAAGTTTGCCAAAGCCTGAGCCTTCAACGCCTTTCGAGGCCTATACTCGATGTCGAATTCTGTGAGAGCAATTGACCAATTGAGTAAGCGGCCTGAACTTTCTGGCTTATGTAGGATCTTCCTCAGGGGTGCATTAGTAAGCACAACAATCGGGTGAGCCAGAAAATAAGCTCGTAACTTCCTGGAAGCTACGACCAAGGCATATGATACCTTCTCCGCATTATAATACCTGCCTTCTACATCGAATAAGGCCTTGCTTACATAATATACGGGATTTTGAAGCCCTCCTTCTTCTGGAACTAATACAGCAGCCACAGCTTGGTCGCCAACAGACAGATAGACAAACAATGTTTCTCCTACAACTGGGCTGCTTAATAACGGCGGAGAGGCAAGATACGTTTTAAGCTGTTGGAACAACGAATGACATTCGGCCGTCCACTCAAAATTTTTGTCCCCCTCAAAGATTTAAAGAAGGGGAGAGACCTTTCTGCCGATTTGGCTATAAAGCGACATAGGGATGCCACCCTACCATTGAGTCGCTGCATCTCCTTGATATTTATAGGCTCCTTCATGTCGACCAGAGCCTTGATCTTTTCTGAATTGGCTTCAATACCTCGCTGAGAAACCATAAATCCAAGAAATTTACCAGCTGCCACGCCGAACACACACTTACTCGGGTTAAGCTTCATGTCGTTTTCCCGCAAATTAGTGAACATTTCCTTTAGGTCAACCATGTGACGTTCGGCCTTTGTTTTGATGACCATATCGTAGACGTAGGCCTCCATGTTTCGGCCAATTTGTGAGGCAAAGACCTTATTGACCATCCTTTGGTAGGTTGCTCCTGCATTCTTCTAGCCGAACGACATCATAGTGTAACAATAGATACCCCCAGCAGCTTGGAAAGACGTTTTCACTACATCATCCTCGTGCATCTTGATCTGATGATAGCCCGAGTAAGCGTCGAGGAAACTTAATGGGGTGTGCCCAGTTATTGAATCTAAGAGATTGTCGATCCGAGGCAGATGATAGCTATCCTTGGGGTAGGCTAGATTTAGGTTGGTAAAGTCGACACACATCCTCCACTTGCCATTAGATTTCTTCAACATTACTACATTAGCTAGCCAGGTAGTATGAGAGACATCCTTGATGATACATGCACTTAAAAGTTTTTGTACCTTAAGTTTGATCACTTCCTCTTTGTCGCGAGCAAAGCTACGCAGCTTCTGTGCCTTGTGTTTTATGGTCGGATTAAGTTCTAGCCTGTGAACAGCGACCTCCTCCTTTATTCCCTTCATGTCTTCAACTCGCCAACCAAAAACATCACTGCTCTCCTTTAGTAGCTCAAAAATTTCTACCCTTTCTTCAGCTGACAACTGCTTACCAATCTGAATTTTTTGTTCGGGATAAGAAGGATTTGTTATCACTGCCTCTAGCTCGTCTATAGCTTCAAGCTCCGGACCATCTCTAAACTGTAGGGTCTCGATAATTATCTCGCAAACCCTCTATCTTTCTTCAGCCCCCAAGTGTGGAGCTTCTTCAACAATCATGTCATCTAGTTCAGCAACGATCTCACTGGTGGTTGCCCCTGAGTTATTGTCGATCTGTAGGCATAGCTCGCCTATGAAGACTTGATCGACCAAAACTGCATCTAAATCGACCATGGTGTTTTGAGAGGGATGTGTCAGCTCAGTCATAACGTCGTCATGTGAGTGATAGGTCGCCTCTTCCACGTAGGTGATCGTAAATAGTCGTGAAGTTGTGGTGAAAGACTTTGATAGCTTCAAGTATCCCTCAGGAGTTTCAAACTCTAGCTCCCTTTTCTTTCTCATTCGAAGGACATGATCAAGGTAAGCTCGGGCTATACTTTGCACGCATCCTACTCCAGCTAGCATGGGAAACTTAACTCGTTGATGGGGGATAGAGGCCACCATTCCAAGTGCGACCTGGCCAGGGATACCCAGAATAGCAGCATAATCACTATTTATATCAATAACAATAAAGGTTACCTTGGAAGTGACCCTGAATGGATGTTGGCCTATATCAACGTCTAACTCGATCTGCCCCTTTGCGTCCACTCTATGGTTAGTGAATCCCTCAAGTCGACCATCATAACATGACAACTGCTCCTTTGAGAGTCCCATTTCTTTGAACGTTTTGTAAAAAAGAATATCTTTGCGGCCCCCGTGTCTATTAAGAGTCTGCTCGTCGTACACCCATCAATCAGCCCTGGGATAATGAGAACTTGCTCTCTGGCTGCTACATTAGTCGCTAGCTCGTCTGGATAGAAACTGATAACCTCATCCCTGATGTAGCTTCTAGGCGGCACGTGAGGGGCTTTGTTGAGATGAAAGATCTTGTGCTTTAAAGCAATGTTACTAGCTTGCTTAGTAATCACTCCCAAATTCAATCTAGATTGCCTTGGCTCTGGTATACCACCAGCAGCTCGCTCACCTCCGCAGGCTGAGATGCTTTCACATATCTGTCGAGCTTACCGTCGTCGACCCATTTCTGAATGATACATTTCAGACTTATACAATTTTCCGTAATCACTCCCAAATTCAATCAAGATTTCAGTGCGACTTACTGTTAACGGGGTAAATGTCTCGGGCACTCTCTCAGTTGCCCTAGTTCTGTTCTTCCCATTCTTGTTGTTACCATCGCTTTTTGCTGGGTCCTTCTTATCAGTGTCTACGACCTCAAACTTGGCACCTGTCCCTTTCTTCTTTTCTTTCCTCTCTTCAGCTATGGCCACATTGTAAGCCCTTTCAAACAGCTCTTGACGGGTCGTCATGCTCCTGACTTGTAGCTCGTAGTCTAAGTCAGTAGAGGTCACCCCATTTCTAAAGCAATTTATCACTTCCCTGTCTGTCAGGTCCTCTTCAATTTGGTCGACCATCTCCTTGAACTTGGTATAATAGCTCATCGAGCTTTCGTTTTTTCCTTGCGCCAAATTGTTCAAGTCGATGACCGTCAACTTTTGGGCTCCAGCTGTTGAGAAGCGATCGAGAAACTTCTTTCTCATGTAATGCCATGTGGTAATGCGACCTGGTGCCAAACCACGAAACCAAGTCAGTGCCGCCCCTGTGAGAGTGCTGGTAAGTGCCTTGCACATCATATCATCTTTGTTGGAGACGAAACACATGGTAGCCTCCAGATGCTGTATATGGCTCTAGGCATTGGTTGCACCCAAATATTTTTCAAGAGTGGGCAACCTGAAAACTTGAGGAGGTCGCCGGTCAAGCAATTCCTTGGACAAGGGACGAAGAGTAAATTTGTTTCGTTCGCCCTTTCTAGTATCCTCCTTCTTGTTGGCCTCCCATTGATCTAGCCTCTTCTTCCACTACAACAATTCCTTATCATCCGGATTGTCGTCCCTTGCGCGGGATACGTCGTTGGATCTCTGTCGTTAATCATGGCGAGGCTCTCTTCCTGAGTTGGCCCTATGTCTTTCACTCCTAGGGGGAGTCACCTCTCTACCCCGTCTGTCTCCGTGGGAAGGCGACCTTACTAAGTTCACCGGTGACCTGCGCCTATCTTCCCTGACTGGCGACCTGCGCCTATTTCTATCCCGATGAGATTGCGACCTAACTGACCTCACCGGCGATCTAGCTGATCTTACTGGCGACCTGCGCCCATTTATCTCACGGTGGGACTGCGATCTCTCTGTTCTAGCAGGCAACTTACGTCTATTCCTTTCAGTCTCCCTTTGTTACCTGAACTCAGACTCAGCCTCCTGCTCCCTATTGTTATTGAGATGACTTCTCAAGTCGTCATTGGGGACAGGCATGTGCGTACGGATAGATCGCTCCACAATTCGGCGCTCTTCATTTGTCATAACGTTCTCATTCTGCCTACTATTCTTGCTTGGTGGCCTGTGAGAGATCTGGGAGGGAGCTACCCTTTCCGACCTTCTATCATTCTGGTCGGGCAAGTCAGGCATATCTAGCAATTCTGCCAACAGTCTAGCCTGCTCCAGCATCATCTCCTTCCTACTGAGGAGATTGGTTGAGGGATCTGTTCTGTCGCCTGCAGCCATTCACCTTGCTTGCTGACGCTTTGGAGGGGTTATGCTCCTTATCCAGTTATTATGTCTTTTCTCCCTCCTGCCATCTGGCAGGCCTCTGCCGTCAGCCACGCTGTTAGAGCGAGTAGCCCTCCTAGGCGGATTGCCCTAGGGAGGGGGAGGAAGGTTAGCCGTTCTGTTGCCTGCGCCTGCCTCTGCGTTCCTTACTGTCAAACTAAGCGTCGGATCGCTGGAAGAGGATGCGGTTTGTCCGTCTTGGGCCATATTACTCTCTGATTAATTTTTGAGGTCAAAAAACACGATTCCCGGCAATGGAACCAAACTGATGCTGCAGAAATCGTGCTGTAATCAATCTCTGTCCAGTTGCAAGATCAATCTCCTGACTTCTGACCTGAAAACAGAACCCACGACTAGCCGGAATGGTCTCCGGCGAAGACCCTCGGGCGTGAGAGTAATTATGGAGTATTTGAGAGCTAAATATTATAATGAATAGATGTATTCAAAATAACAAAAAGTGATTACCTTGGAACGGTTTATCTTGTCATTTATTTATAGTTGTTGATGAGAGATATAATTATGGTAGGATTGCATGAAATCCCTATAATCTCGGATCAGATATGCATAAGAGATCTTGTTCATGAATAACTCCTGATTTGTTGGGAGTCCGTTATGGAAATAGTTGTATTCACGCCTGGACTTTGTAGGTCGTCACGTACTAGGATAGGTCGAGGTCGCCTGCTGGGTATAGGTCGACCTGACTGATGGATAGGATCAGGTCATCCCCGAACTGAGATCTGGATCGTATATCGGACGATAGCTAGGTCGGGACCACGTAGGTCGGACAATGAGCTAGGTCGACTGATCAGACTGATGGGCCATGGGCCTGGTAATAATTGGGCCTAACCCACTGAGAAGGTGGTGGCAATAATATGTAAATAATTGGACTTGCTCGTTGGGCCTAGCCCGTCATTTTTATTCCGTTCACTAACTATTATTTAAAAACCATAAAAAACAAATAAAAAATCAATTAAAACAAATCAAAAAATCAAAAACCAAAAAACCAAAAAAGGTTAAAATAATGTTAATGTGTTTAATTTTAACATTTGACCCCTTAAAATGTATCTTATAAATAAATGAGGTCTAATTTTTTTTTTAAATACCCTAACTTACCTAACCCCCTCCTCACTCCTATTATTATCTCCCTAGTTTGTAGTTGCAGCAAATAAAAGAAGAAGGCAGGCATGCCCACCCAGGGGCGTATCTAGCTTATCGCAAGGGTGGGCAATTGCACACCCTCGCTTTTTGCAAAAAAATTACCGAGTAGTTTAAAAAAAAAACCTTAGGGGTGCAAAGTGTATTAATTGAAAGATAAGGGATGAACAGTGTAACATCAGAAAGTAAAAACTCTTCTTCTTCTTAAAGCGATTTCTTTCTTTCTTTCATTCAATTTCATTCAACGCAGTTACGCAAACAGACCAAACGCCCCCTCGATTCTGCCGGCGACACTCACACACAGCCTAGACTCGATTCCGACCAGACCGCTGCAGCCTTGACTCGATTTCGACCGGCGACTGGTGATTTGGGATGGCTACCTAGCAATCAGCGCTAACCAACTCTCAAAAAGGTAATTTTTAATATTCAATTTTAGGGTTTTAAAAATATTGAATTGATGATTTGGGATGGCACCCAGCAATTAGAACGAAAGCCTTCAAATCTTCAATTACCGGCTCAGTTAAAAGGATGAGAAGAAACAGAATTTGATAGTAAATTTTGTTTCTTTTCAAAAAGGTAATTTTTGTGTAAATTTACAAAAAAATTATTCAAAACCTTAAATGATGGGTTTTAAAAATCAAGATCTTCTAATTCAGTTTCTTCTCAAAAAGGTATTTTTTGTGTAAATTTTGATTTATTTGATTGTGGTGGGTTTTGTTTAGATTTTGAATTTATTTACTCTGTGTGTGTAGGTAAACAGTCTAAACTTGATGGATTCTTCTCCAAACGCCCTCGATGTGAGCCATCGACTCCGATTGATACTAATATTGTCAATGTTGAAAGGGTTCAAGAAGAAATTGGACAAGGTACTTCTCAACCTCAAGTAAATGTTGATAACTCTTTTAAATATGAGGCTGATCCGGGTTTGAAAAAACCATTGTCTCGCCTTGCTAGCAATTCTAAGGATCTTGAAATAATTTGTAGATCCTACTTACTTAAAGGCCCTTGTCGACCACACCTTGAGAATTTTCCTCAAACCATGATTTATAAAGTTTTACGTCGGTTTAATGTTGATTGGTATGAAGAGTTTGATTGGTTGGAATATGGTGAGAGTAAAGATGCGGCATATTGTTTTTATTGCTATCTTTTTAAGCCTTTACTTAGAGATCAAGGAGGGGGTGGTACGTTTGTAAGCGAAGGTTATACGAATTGGAACAAGAAGGAGAATTTTAGGAAACATATGGGAAACCATGATAGTATTCATAATCATTGGTATATGGCTGCTCAAGATTTATTAAATACGAAAGTTCATATTGATGTTTCGATAAAAAACAAGACCAAGGAAAGTAAGAAGGACTATTACATTCGATTGCGAACTTCGGTAAAGGCTGTTAGATACTTATTAAGGCAAAAATTGCTTTTCGGGGTCATGATGAGTCCAAGAGTTCATTAATGAAGGGAAACTTTTATCATCTTTCAGAGCTTGTGGGTGAAGACAATGTAGAAGTTAAAAGAGTAATATTAGATAGTACTCCCGGAAATTGCATTCTGAAATCTCCAACAATCCAAAATGAAATTATTTCCGCCTTTGCTCATTTTGTCTCGAAAACGATTGTTTGTGATATTGGGGATGACTTCTTTGCTTTGTTAGTTGATGAGGCTCGTGATGTCTCGATCAAAGAACAAATGGCAGTTGCATTACGTTATGTGAATCATGAAGGAAAGATCATGGAGCATTTTCTTGGCATTGTTCTTTTTCCAAACACTACGACACGTTGCCTAAAAGCCTCCCTTAAATCTCTTCTTTCAACATTTGGCTTGAGCTTGTCTCGTGTACGTGGGCAAGGTTATGATGGGGCTAGTAATATGCAAGGGGAGTTTAATGGTCTTAAGAGTTTAATCTTGAAAGAAAATAAATGTGCTTTTTATGTTCATTGCTTTGCTCACCAACTTCAACTAGCTCTTGTGCAAATTACAAAGAAGAATATGAAACTTTCTGAATTTTTTGGATTCCTTTCATCATTGGCAAACATTGTTGTTGGTTCTTGTAAACGTCAAGAGTTGCTTAGAGATAAACAATTTAAAAGCTTATGGAGAGGGTGTCTTTTGGTGATCTTGAAACCGGCCAAGGTTTGAATCAAGAAGCTACTTTAAAAAGGCCCGGGGATACACGTTGGAACTCTTATTATTTTACAATTGTGAGTTTGATTAATTTTTTCTCTTCGGTGGTTGGTGTGTTAGAGCATTTACAAGTAAGTGGTGAAGATGCGGCTCATAGTGGTCAAGCTACGACTCTTTTGAGAAATATATGTTGCTTTGAGTTTGCTCAAATTACATTATACCTGTGACTGCTCCCCTCTGAGGCCACAGACCGGGGTTACAGCTTCTGTATCGAGCCAAAAGTCTTACAGATTGTTGATATCTTATATGTTTCTCTGAAAAATGGGTCTTATAAGATGTGAATATGCCTAAGCAGTTCACAAATGAGTGGAGTTTACTCCCGCTGTTGTACGACTTATTATTCAGACGGGAAAGGTAAAAGGAGGTAACGTAATGTGTTTACCGCTTTACCAATGTGATTATGAGCAACCTATTTATGTGTTGCATATTATATGGCATATTGTTGCATCCATAATAGCTTATTGAGATTTATTCTCACCCCTTCTCCCTTTATTGTTTTAGATCCCGCTGAGACAGGAGGACCAGACCGGTGAGGCCGAAAAGGAGTTTGGATCTCATACTTTTGGGTTGTCAGGGTATGTTATGGTTTGGGAGTTGGGAGTAGGTGGTGGATGTTATTCTTTTGGGGAGACTTGTATATAAAACTTTTATAAACATATTTTCAGGGTGTTTGTATTGTAATTAAACAGGGGAGTTGGTTATCTTTTAAAGTTGGCTTGTGTAAGCCTTTACATTTGTGAGTTTGTAACTAAACATGTTATGACTTTTCAAACTTGGTTTATATACTATCTCCACGTGGAGAGGTTACGTTGATTTTGGTAAAGTTTATTTTTATTTCCAATCTATTTGAACAAAAGTTTTTTTTTTTAAAAACAAGAAGGTTTGAGACCCTCAAGCTTGGGGCACGAGTCTATAGGTCTCGAGTCTGGGAGGGGCCTCACAGTTGATGAATTCAAAATTTGGTACAAAAGGGTAAAAAACTTATATGGTTTAAAAGCCATTAGAGTCAGATCTGATCATGGTACTGAGTTTGAAAATGCCACTTTTTTATCATTTTGCGATTCAAAGGGGATTACTTATCAGCTCTCAGCCCCCAAAACCCCTCAACAAAATGGGGTAGCGAAAAGGAAAAATTGCACATTACAAGAGATGGCAAGAGTTATGTTAAGGTATAAAAATCTATCCAAAAAGTTTTGGGCAGAAGCTGTGAACACAACATGTCATGTGGGGAATCGTGTCTTTCTAAAAATTGGAAGAACCATGACTCCCTATGAAATCCTACTTGGAAAGAAACCCACGGTCAAATATTTTCATGTTTTTGGGTGTATATGCGACATCTTGAATGACCGAGAGTATCTGTCCAAATTTGATTCCAAAAGTGACAAAGCTATCTTCATTAGTTACTCAACTAACAGTAGGGCTTATAGAGTTTATAATCTCAAAACCAAAACTGTCATGGAATTCATAAATGTTGTTTTTGATGATGCTACTGATCTTAATATCAAAACTGTTGAAGATGATGTTACAGGTTGTACTTGGGAACCAAAACTAGTTAATGACGAATCTGAACTAGACAATGTAAATGAATCTGCAGAACAACCATCTGTGGAGACAGTTGTGCAACCAGTTGTTCAAACAATTGACAACACAAATGGTCAAACAACTGAAGATCAAGGTTCAGATTCTGAAACTGATAAAAGAGAAGTAAGCAGATAAAGGGACATTCCTTTCAGAATACAAGGTAATCATCCCACATCCCAGGTCATAGGGGAAGTGGATGAAGGCATAAAAACAAGAGGAAATAAGATAAACTACCGTGACCTCGCAGGTTTGGTATGTGTACAATCTGTGTACCATCAGGTAAACTCTTGTTGTTTTGTTGCTAATTATGAGCCAAAGAATGTCATGAAAGCATTGAAAGATGAAAACTGGATTAATGCCATGCAAGAGAAGTTAATCTAGTTTGACAACAATGATGTATAGTTCTTAGTTCCTAGGCCTTCTTACGTCAATGTGATTGGGACCAAATGGATCTTTAAGAATAAATCTGATGAACAAGGCAATATAACAAGAAACAAAGCACGTTTGGTGGCTAAGGGCTATACTCAAATGGAAGGGGTGGATTTTGATAAAATGTTTGCCCCCATAGCCCGCATTGAGTTAATCAAATTGTTGGTAGCTATTGCATGCTACTTAAAAATCACTCTACATCAGATGGGTGTAAAGAGTGCGTTCCTAAATGGTGTTTTAAACGAGGAATCTTTTGTTGAGAAACCTAAAGGGTTTGAGGACCCCTCTAAACCAAATCATGTGTATAAGTTGAAAAAGGCACTCTATGGTTTTAAACAAGTCCCATGAGCTTGGTATGGTAGACTGACAAAGCACCTAATTCAACTTGGATTTAAAAGAGGAGAGGTTGATAAGACTTTGTTTGTTTTAAAAAACAAAAAGGGCATACTTGTTACTCAAATCTATGTGTATGACATATTTTTTCAGTCTACTTCTAATGACTTAATTGAAATGTTTGTTAAAAGTATGATATCCACATTTGAAATGAGTATGGTTGGGGAACTAAAATTCTTTCTTGGTCTATAAATTGTTCAAACCAAAGAGGGAATGTCAGTTTCACAATGCAAGTATGCAAAGAATTTGGTAAAGAAATTTAGGCTTGATAATGCATCACACTTGAAAACTCCTATGGGATCATCCCAAAAGCTTTGTAAAGATAAGGAAGGTGAAAGTATTGATCACACCATCTACAGTAGTATGATAGGGAGCTTGTTGTATCTTACGGCTAACATACCTAATATAATGTTCAGTGTGTGCTTATGTGCTAGGTATCAAGCTGACCCCAAAGTATCCCACTTAAAAGTTGTGAAAAGAATTATTAGATATGTTAAGGGTACCACTCACTTGGGGTTAAGCTATACTAGAGATACCAACACAAACTTGGTGGGATTTAGTGATTTTAATTGGGCTAGGAATACGGATGACAGAAAGAGCACCACTGGGGGGTGTTTCTACTTAGGGAATAATCTGACATCTTGGTTTAGTAAGAAACAAAACTGTGCTTCTTTATCTACTGTTGAATCTGAATATGTGGCAGTAGGTAGTTGTTGTACCCAACTGTTGTGGGTGAACCAAATGATAAATGATTATGGATTGAAAAATGAAACCCTAACCGTATTTTGTGATAACATGAGTGCCAAGGATATTGCTAAAAATCCTGTACAACACTCCCATACAAAGCATAGATATTAGGCACAACTTTATAAGAGATCTTGTTGAACAAAGAATCATTACCCTCGAACATATTGGAACAACAAATCAACTTGCGGATATCTTTACCAAAGCTTTGGATTTTGAGAGATTTTCTTCCATTAAGAAGTCTCTCGGGTTGTGTGAATACAGATAACTGCACAACTGTGCAGACAACTATTTGCATCTCTGTATAATTGTATATTACAGAAAACACTGAAAAAATGAAAAAAAAATGGTATCCTGCATTCATACATTGCATGATTATCTCTTGTGATCATTTGCCTATTTTTCATTATTGACACTATTTGACTCTTGAATGCGAGATCCCTCCTAACTTAGTCATATAATTCCCATGTTAAAACTTTTTTGTGATATCTATCATGGAGTGGGTGTCTAATCTAAGGTCACTGAAAAAAACAAGCTGCCTCCATTTGTTTTGAAGCTTTCACTCATGTGCTCAATGCCAATTACTTATTGTTGCATCACTTGGGGAAAATTTTGGGCAAGCATTATGGTGTGAGAGTGTAAAGCTACTTCTCAATAACTGACTCAATGCCAAATTTGGAGACATTCTAGAGGCTAAATGATCGAAGGTTATCTCATTGACTTCTTGTAGGTCAAATTATGTGAATATGTGATTTAGTCATACCAGGTTACAATTTATTGAAATTAAATCTTCACTCTGTGTGCATTATTTCTCATAATAGGCATATTGTGAAAAAATTAGGTCATTCGAAAATCTTGGTAAAAATATGATCAAAATTTTGTTGTTACTAATGATTTTTGGCTTAATGCTTCTACTGTGTTTAATGATAATTTTATGATGAAGTGTTTAAGAACTCTAGTAGTTAAAGGAGACTACGGTGGGATGTTGATCAATCGAGGTTAATCTCCTTTTCGGATAAAGAAAGCAAATCCTAACACAAAATATGGTAAGGATTCAAAATTTCAATTCTTAAATCGTTATAATGAAGGAATTTCAAAGGGTAAACTGCAAACAATCACACAGATCTTTCTCATTCTCCTATTCCGAGTTCCAAGTGTAGATAAAACTCCATGGCCTCTCCGTCTTCTTCCTCAGCTCCAGTGACCTCCAGCTTCAATGCTATTGTTGCAAATTTGATAAACGAACCTCAATACATTCCTCCGATGGACGTCAGCTCCCTTGGTCAGCAAAATACGGCAATTGATGTGGACAATCAGAATGTCCTAGAAGCAGTGCATGCTTCTCATCAACCTCCACTGTCGGGGACTCGAAGGTCCCATCGACTTTTTGATTCCAGTAAATCCATCATGTTCAGATGCTCAGGAGCCGTCGCCGCTGCAAAGAAACCCACTGGTGCAAGGCAAAAGCTTATTCTTCGTGACTCCTCAGACGAAGAGGAAATCCAAGTACAAGAGCCATCGCCGACGTTAGGATTCAACGAGGATGACCTACCCATAGTCACCTTAATCAAGACAAAATCTCCGGTGAAAAAGTCATCTCCGGCGAGGCTTCAGGCAACCACTCTGACAAAAAATCAAGGGGAGATAAGCAAAATAAGAACCAGAAGCTCAATGCGAAAGGAAGCTGCTCCGGTGATTATTGAGGAAGGATCATCATCACAGTTTGATGATTCAAGTGATGAAACTGCCTCCATAGGCATAGAAGACACGTTGAGCAACACTGAGATTCACAGAAAGAAAAAAACTAGGTAGGTCTCCTCTATTCGTCCCAAAATCTCAGCTGCAGTCACAGTTGTTCAAGCAGCTGGCCATATAACTGCTCAGACAAGTGGCAGTTCATCATCTAAATCAGTCTCCCAAGCACATAAGTCTTCTGTTCGTGTTCCTTCATCCCCATATAATCTAAGCCTTAAACACAATTCTCTTTTCTTTACCCCTGAGGCTGAAATTCTCTTTTCTACAAATTTTCATCGAGTTTTTGTGGTAGAAAAGAAAAGGAATTTGGGGGTGTTTGAAAAACTTGGGCTAGTAAAATTCTTTTCTGATAGGGGTCTGGACAATTCCTTAGATTTTCCCATCCCCTACTCTAGGTCTTTGGTTCTTGAATTCTTTGCAAATCTCAGTCGAGATATAGGGGTTGATAGAATTCCAAATTTTGGGAAGGTTTTTGTAAGGGATCAGGTGGTGGATTTCAGTTCATCTAGGATTAATCTCTTTCTTGGCACCCTTGATGCCCCTCTTGATTCATTGCCTGTTGATTATGATGAGGCAGTAAGAACTGTTACTGGGGTAAAGTCTTCAAATGGGTAACTAATTTTAGAACAAACATTTTGTCAAAATTGTTTGTGTTTCTTTCCTATATTCTGAGAACCAACTGGTTACCTACCTCAAATGATTCCTCTGTCACCAAAGACCAGATTTTGCTCCTGTTTAGGATATGAGAGAACAAGTTTAATCTGAGGAAGGTGATTTTTGACATAATTCTGAGTTTTGCTGAGAGCACCAACACCACTTATGCTACCCTCACCCAAGCTTGATTTATGTAATGCTAAAGGACCAATGGATTGAGGATATTCCTGGTGAATCACTGTCAATCATCTCTAAACAGTTCAAAATCCCAAAAACCATGGATGATAGCTCCAGCTTTGACGATCTTGCTAAATGTGTTGGGTCTCTTTCTCCTTCATTTTCGGTGCAACTACATAATCAACTAATTGTTCAAACAACTGTCCACACAACTGTACACACAGAAACTGACTCTATAGACAAAGGTGCCATACAAGCTCAGATTTCGATCTTCCAGGCACAGGTCATCTCCCATAAAGCTGAAATTGAATGAATACAAATTTTGATTGATGGATTGGAAAAGTCCATTGCTGATCTACATGCTGTTCTTCATGGTTCTTCTTAAAAAGGGGGAGAAATGTCAAGTGCAGGGGTAGCTAATCAAGGTGGAGCAGCAAATGATGATGAGAATCTGGAGTTTGATATTGAAAAGGATGTTGATGCAGCTGCTGCTGCAATTGAGGAAGAAATGATAGGAGAAGACATTTATGATGATCTGTAAAAACTATCTTTTGGGTTGTAATAACTTTGAACTATATTCTCTTTAGTTAAAGTTTTTTTCTTAGTTATGATTTTGGACTTAACAACTCTTTTTTTATGTTTTGATCAGAACTACAAAGATAGGAAGAGATTGAAAGAGTATATAAATACTCTTATATATTTTTAAATCTTTGTAATTCTGATTTATGAATTAGTTTGTATAATTTATATAATTAGGTTATGAAATAATTGTATATATAGAATTAGATTACATTTTGAGTACTAACGACTAATTTTTGTGTTTAGATATGTTTTATATGTTTTTAGGTAAGTACTCAAGTAAGGCAATGCCTCTTGGATTAATAAGGACAGAAGAATCCCTTTTTATAAGGAAGAGATTGTACGAGTCCTTGTTGAAAAAGGATTGTTCTCCCTATATAAAGAGGTCGCCCTTCTCTTCAGGCCCGTCTCAATATTTTTAAGGGCCCTGTGCCAAATGTGAATATGATGCCCTTAATATATACATATAAAAAACAGTACACAATTATTTAGTTTTGGTAATAATATAAGAAAATAAAAAAATAAAAGTAAAATTTCCTGAAACAAGTAAAAGGAAAGAAAGAAAGTTAACAAATGAAACAAGTAAAAGGAAAGAAAGAAAGTTAACAAAGGCAGGCAAATGAAAAATAGACTTCAAATTCCCATGAAAATCGTGTGGGGTGATTTGATCCCAACACCTCAAGGAACATAGAAGTAAAGTTATTCAACCAAGCTAAATGAAATGCATGTTACATTATCACGTTTAAATTTATATATTATTACTAGCATTTGGACTAGGTTTTTGAAGTGGGAAAAAATATCATGCCCTCTAAAATTTTGGGCCCTGTGCAATTGGGCTCCTTGTACACCCTCAAAATCGGGCCTGCTTCTCTTTATAAATCAACACATTTTCTGAGAGAGATACAGAGAATAGAGAAATCCTTGAGTGTTTTTCTTTGTTTCTTGAAGTTCAGACCTTGATACTTTAAGATTGCTTTTGTGTTTGATTGCTCTTAGGTTAGAACATCTTTGATCTTTTCGTAAGATAGTTTTTCCAGTTCATTGTAAGTTTTACTTTGCAACTTGTTTTCAAATAAGTTTGTGGTTTTATGAAAATGTTTCCAGCGAGAAGTTCTTGCTTAATTATTTATTATTTCGATGCATTTAATTTTATTCGCGTGAGTTATTTTATTGTCAAAGTTGTTTCGACACTTGTTAGAACAGTTGTGTGAACAACTGTACGCACAAGTGACCGCACAAGTGACCGCACAAGTGTGTACAGTCCTAGATACAATTCTTTCACGATGACGTTCATGAATCTCAATTTATTTTTCCATAATTCCGCTTCTTGTTATTCGTTCTATTGGATGCATTTATTTCTGTCTTACCTTAGATTCTAGCCCTTATAAATAACTAGTGAGTAACCCGTCGAGATTCGACGGGAGCATAGTAATGCTAAGAAAAAAAAAATACTACCTCCGTCCCTAAATAATCTTCAAATTTGACATTTTTCATTAATAAACCCCCCATGATCTACATTGCTATATAAAGTCCAACGATGATGTTAACATCAAGATGAGGATGAGCTTGACAATGAACGTTGTTTTCTTATAACACAACTTATTCCAATACACACTGCCCACTATCTTTTCATGTAACCCAAGAACTCCATGTAAAACACCATACATACATGAAGCATTCACTTAAACAATGTAAATATGATATATGTGCATATCATCCCATTCTATTCACCCCCACAGGCCACATCCACACACAAAAAAGAAGAAAAGAAAGGGAAAAAAAATAATATATTTGAAGCCCTCAGAGTTACAATTACAATGAAAGTGAAACATCCATTAAGACTTCATGGACACAGTGCTAAATTATAATTCATACTCTTTCGTCCCAAATTGAGTTAGCAACGTCCTCCACTGTCGAGAGAAAATTCCCTGTGATGTAAAGAAATAGTGATGAGAAGCATTACACAGAAGATTTTTTTAACACAAAGTTGAGAGATTGAATACATTTGGCATTTTATAGGGAAATTTATGATAAGTTCTACAAATAAACTGCTATTTCAAAAATAAAATATTTTAAATTTTCTAGCACCAAGGCTTAACTCTTTGAGTGGGTAAGGATACTTGATTTACTTTATTATAATTATCAGGCGTATTTTTTCATCATTAAGTTAGACTAATTATTTTTTCTTCTTTCTGAACAGGGGATCTACATATGTTATCATATTCCCCCTTGTTGACTCAAACTTGAGACCTGTACGTCTGAACACTACAGAATTCCTGTCTAATGAGAAGAAGGTGAGACTAATCAAGGTACGCTATTCTCTAATGAAATATTCTGTGATTGAAGTAACTGGAAAATGCAGTGTTTTCTTGGACTCCATCCAAGACCATTGACAGGCAGGTTCTCAATGTCTACACCATGCTTTTCCCTTATTTACTTTCTACTGTTCCGACATGTTTGTCGATCATGGGACACTTGAGGAGCCCTCTTACGGTGAAGCATGACCTCATTAACGTAACAAATCAGATACTCCCTCCGTCCCATAACAAACAACCCATTTCATTTTACGAACGGGAATTAAGAATAAATTGTTGAGGTTTATTTTATTATTTTGTTTTCCCCATCAATTTTTGGGTAAATTCTGTTCGTGAGAAGGTTTTTTTTTTTTTTTTTTTGGGGGTTCAGAAATAGGTATACTAACTAATAAGTTTAGGGAAAAAGTAAAGCCGCAATCTTAAAGTTCATAGACATCCATATACAGGTTATATTACACTTGGATAGGGAGAGAGATAAAGTACTACTGCAATTACAAATTTTTAATACTCCCTCCGTCCCAAAATGATCTTCGAGTTTAACTATTCCAAATTTTTAAGGATATAAACACTTGTTTCACTAACCATGCTTTGTTTAAGCCTAAAATGTAAGAACTTTTTGGGACAATGAGAGTGGCAAATGAGAAGATCATTTTGGGACGGAAGGAGTATTACACACAAAGAAAGACGATCAACCATTTAAAATAATAAACAACCAAAAATAATTTGCTGGAGTAAGAGTCTCACAATTTCAGATGTTTCTACATTTATGGCTTTATATACAGTACCACAAGTTCCATCTCCTAGCTCTTCTAAAATTATACTCCCTCCGTCCCACGTGAATGCAAACTTATTTCCTTTTTGGTCCGTCCCACGTGAATGCAAACTGCCCAAAATGGAAATAAATTTATTATTTTATATTCACCCTACCCCACCCATTCATTCTCTCTCTTCATTTCCTACCACACAATTTATTCAACCAACTCCACTCATTCTCTCTCTTCATTTCCTACCACACATTTTCATTATCTTAATAATATTTCTTAATTATCGTGCTCGAAAAAATAGTCCACAATGACGTGGGACGGAGGGAGTATATCTGAAAGAATCGCATCAGCAGAAAAAAATCATGAGGGTCAATAGAAGGAAGGCATAAGTTATATTAATATGGGATCTTCAGAAAACCATACCTCTCCATTATTAGGGTGACAAAAAGTGACAACCCATTTAGCAGCAACCACATTAATTTGAATTTGATACCTACAAACCAATACACGCATTAAAGTTAAGTCTATTAAATGAATTATTGCAAGTATAAATATTTATAAAATTAGAATTACCTCATAATTTGTGAAAAACTTCTTTATAGACCACATTAGTGGCCACATCGCTCGTTTGACCGTCTTTTTCACAAATTAGAACTTTGAGACCCTTTTTGCTTGTAACTCTCGAGATTGCTACATACAACTGCCCATGACTGAATACAGGTCGAGGAAGGTAAAGCCCTACATGAGAAAGAGAATGTCCCTGACTCTTATTTATAGTCATAGCAAAGCAAACATTCAATGGGAACTGTCTACGTTGGAATTTAACTGGGAATTTTGTCAAATCGGATGGGCGTAACATCATTCTAGGCACAAACACCTTCATGCCAGTATTCTTTCCAGAGAGCATTCTTGCTTCAACTATATGTTTTCCTAGATTTGTAACCATCAGTCTCATTCTGTTGCATAATTCAGAAGCTTGATCAATGTTTCTGAGTAGCATGACTATACACCCAACCTTCAGACGTATGGAATGGTTCGGCAAGCCCGAACATTTGATCGTATTAAGAAACTCAACAGAAAATACATCATCATGTCTGTAACGCCCCGAGCCCGAAGACCGGGTCGGAACGCTATCAGATTTGACGGACTATCCCCACAAACCACCACAAGTCTTTTCAGCACGTGTTGTCCTCACTTACGTGCTCACTGAGAAACTTCCCAGTGGGTCACCCATCCTAGAATTTCCCCAGGTCAAGCACGGTTAACCTTGGAGTCCTTATAAGATGCATCTTCCGTGAGGACCCCGACCCGGAACCTACACGTGTCCCGAGTTGGTGCGTCCCCAAACTAACCGAAAAACACTAAACTTTTTAAAACTTTACTTTGACTCTCCAACATGAACATGAATAACATATCATTTCAAAAGAACTCCACTCTACTCCACATCGGAGGAGGAGATAACTAACTTTGAAAATAGTTAACTGTTTAGTTACAAAAGATTTAAGGTTATGACGTAGAGTTAAGGTTTATAATTACAAACTCCAAGAATGGAATTACCAAAATACAATTTATACGTCACCCTAAACATACCCTGACAATACCCCAAAAGATTTCTCCAAACTCCTCTCCGTCCTTACTTGGGCGGTCCTCCTGTCCTCGGATCTAAAACAAGAAGGGAGAGGGGTGAGAATAAATCTCAGCAAGCTATTATGGATGCAGCAATATGCCAAATAAATGCAACATATAACAAGTCGCACATAACACATTGGGAAAGCTATAAACACATTCCATTACCTTGGTTTACCTTTTCCCGTCTGAACAGTAGTCGTACAACATTGGGTATAATAATACTCCAATTACAGCCGCTTAAGCAATACTCACGTCTTATAAGACCCGTTTTTCAGGGAACCATATAAGACAGTAGCAACTCTGTAAGGCTTTTGGCTCAATACAGACGCTATACCCCAACCTGTGGCCACAGGAGGGGACGGTCACAGATATAACATAATCCGATCACATTAGGTCACACTTCCATAATTGATCGTATTCTGTTATACCCCCAACGTCAGCTGACTCACACATAATCAAGCACATAATAGATACTTGAATAAAATCCACAAAAAGGGATAACAACATATCAACATGGTAAACTATACTCATGTCCAACCAATATCATAGTGCAACATTTATTCAATACACTATGCAATAGAAACAATGTATAGGAACTCAATGTAAGGCAAGGAAGTAGCATAAATTCATCCTACAAAGTCATTATACAATAATACATAGCCTCTTGAAAGGTCTAAGGGGAATCTACCAAGTTGGGATCATAATTGTTTAGTTACTAAACTAGTTTATCTAACGTTTTCCAAGCAACATTTAAGGTACTTCCACTATTCCATTTTAATCACTTAGAACGTCATTGTGAAGCCAAAGTATTCTACTTTAATCTAGGTTAAAAGGATTTCATTATGGTTCGAGTTTGATTAGGTTTGAATAGCTATAAAGTTGAGGTGAGAAAATCTGGCCAGGGGACGACTCGTCCCCCAGGGCACGACTCGTCCCCACTTTACCCCCCACTGAACCTGGCGTCCCCCCTTAGGTCACGACTTCCTTTCGTCCAAGGGACGACTCGTCCCTCGGCCCAGAATTTGCACAAACAGCAGAAATCAACACAAAAATCCCAAGAAACCCAATGTCCAACCAAATGCATCCTAAGTTATGAACCTAAAGGGCATTTCCAACTTGGGTAACTTTCATCTACTCCTTTAACTCCATGAAATCAAGTCTTAAACCTAGATCCATTCAACTTCCATAAACCATACATTTTCTAAATCTAAAAGTGTTTTCCCAAGCAAGAAATCACCAACATAATAACAAGAACCACAAGAAATATTCATGAGCATTCATGAGAAGAGAAGTCATAACAACTTACTTGGATTTTAGAAGGAAATGCTTGATCTTTCTAGATAGAAGGTTTCCTCTAGATCACCCAACTTCAATGGAGCTCTAGGACTTGAATTTTGGTGAAGAAAGTCTTAGATTTCCAAAGCTTGAAAGAAGGGGCTTCAATGGAGTCCTAATGCTTTCTCTAGGAAGGTTTTTGATGAATGAAGGAGAAGGGAGGGGAAGGGAGTAAGAGGAGGGGATGGAGGGGACACATGGCAAGAGGAGGGAAGCTCCTAAAATTTGGCCCCCCAACAAAATATCTAATTGAGGCTTTCACCCATAATTTAATCTAACCCTTTCATTTAATTAATTATCCATTTTAACCTTCCCAAATACTTATCTATTTATTTAATTTTCATTTTTTATTATTTCCCCCAAATTTCTTTATTTAATAACCAATAACTTCTCAAAAGATTCTAAATTCACTTCTCACCCAATTTATCTTAAATTAAGGATTTAAAGACATAATTGAACACATAAAGATAACATAAATATTAAAAGCATATAATTTAATATTTAAATTGAGTGCCTAGGGTTGGGGTCGTCACACTCACTCCCCCTTAAAGAAAATTCGACCCGAATTTTAAAAAGGAAACTTACTTGAATTTTCAAACAACCACGGGTATTTTGCTCTCATCTCCGACTCTAGCTCCCACGTCGCTTCCTCTACGGTGTGGTTCTTCCAAAGGACTTTTACTATCGGGATACTCTTGGTTCTCAACTCTTTAACTTGGAATTCTAAGACTCTTAATGGCTCTTCAACATACGACATGTCCGCTTGGACATCATCGGGAGGAGAGCTCAAAACATGGGAGGGATCATGACAATACTTTCTTAACATCGAGACATGGAAAACATCATGGAGCAAAGAGAGAGACGGAGGCAACGCTAACCGGTAAGCCAATTCCCCTATCTTCTCTAGAATCTCAAACGGTCCCACAAACCTCGGAGCCAACTTACCCTTATTACCAAACCTTTTAATCCCCGTCCTCGGAGAAACCTTCAAGAACACAAAGTCACCAACCCGAAATGATAAATCCCGCCTTCTGTTGTCGGCGTAGCTTTTCTGTCGACTCTGAGCTGTCTTCAATCTATCTCGAATCACCTTGATCTTCTCCGTAGAATCTCGAACCAAATCCGGGCCCCAAAGTCTTGCTTCACCAACCTCGTCCCAACACATCGGAGATCGACACTTCCTACCATACAAAGCTTCATACGGAGCCATCTCAATACTGGACTGATAACTGTTATTGTAAGCAAACTCCACTAAAGGTAAATGATCCTCCCAAGACAATTGGAAATCCATCACACAAGCTCGTAACATATCCTCAAGTATCTGAATAGTTCTCTCGGACTGACCATCGGTTTGAGGATGAAACGCGGTACTAAAACACAACTTAGAACCCAATGCCTCATGCAATGCTCTCCAAAATCTAGATGTAAACCTCGGATCTCTGTCGACACAATACTAACCTAACCCCGTGAAGTCTTACAATCTCCTTTAAGTACAACAGAGCTAACTTCTCTAACGAATACTTGGTTGATACCGGAAGAAATGAGCCGACTTCGTCAACCGATCCACAATAACCCATATAGCATCCATCTTCTTTGCGGTGAGAGGTAAACCCGAAACAAAATCCATCGAGATCCCTTCCCATTTCCATTCCGGAATATCCAATGGTTGAAGTAGTCCCGCCGGTCTTTGATGTTCTCCTAATCTCGTTGACACGTCAAACACTTAGATACATAATCCGCTAGTTCCCTTTTCATACCATTCCACCAATACCCACGCTTCAAGTCTTGATACATTTTGGTACTCCCCGGATGAATCGCAAACTTGGACTTATGGCCATCCTCTAAAACACGCTTCTTGATTTCAACGATGACGGACGCAAATTCTCCTCTTGGAAAGTTAAAATCCCATCTCGATTCAAAGCAAAATCCCGCTTTCCCATCTTGCACTTGATCACAAATTTTCTTCAATTCCGGATCTTCTTGTTGAGCTTCCTTCAAATCACCATACAATGTCGGAACGACTCGAACATTCGCAACTATCACTTCACTCTCCAACTCCCGAGAACTCAAGGCTGTCACATACGCCTTTCGGCTAATCGCATCGGCCACCACATTGGCCTTCCCCGGATGATAGGATATGACACAATCAAAATCCTTCAAAAACTCTAACCATCTTCTTTGCCGGTTGTTCAACTCCTTTTGGGTAAATAGGTACTTCAAACTCTTATGATCGGTGAAAATCTCGAATTTCGCTCCGTAAAGATAATGCTTCCACTTATGCAACGCAAATACAATCGCCGCCAATTCCATATCATGAGTAGGATAATTCTGTTCCGCCGGTGATAACTTCCTAGAGGCATACGCAATAACCTTCCCATTCTGCATCAACACACATCCCAAACCCGCCTTCGAGGCATCACTAAAAATAACAAAATTCTCGCAACCACTCGGAAGGGTAAGAACCGGAGCCGTCGTCAACCTCTTCTTCAATTCATCAAAACTTGCTTCACACTTGGAATCCCACACAAACAATACATCTTTCCGAGTCAACCTAGTCAACGGAGTCGCTATCCGAGAAAACCCTTCAATGAACCTCCGATAAGTACCCCGCCAAACCCGTAAAACTACGGACTTGATCACGGTCGACGGTTGCTTCCAATTAACCACGGCTTCAATCTTTGCGGATCCACGGAAATCCCGAACTCGACACAACATGCCCCAAGAAAGAAATCTCGCTCAAGCCAAAACTCGCACTTACCGAACTTGGCATGCATAACCTTCTCACGAAGAACGGACAAGACAATCCTCAAATGATTCTCATGCTCTTCCCGGACTTAGAATACACAAGAATATCATCAATAAAGACCACCACAAAACTATCGAGATAAGGCTTGAAGACACGGTTCATCATATCCATAAACACTACTGGAGCATTAGTCAACCCAAACGCATCACCACAAACTCATAATGACCATATCTAGTACGGAAAGCAGTCTTAGCAACATCATCCGGCCTAATCTTCAATCGATGGTATCCGCTTCTCAAATCAAGCTTTGAGTAGATAACGGAACCTTGGAGTTGGTCAAACAAATCATCTATATGCGGAAGAGGATACTTATTCTTAATAGTGGCTTGGTTCAACAAACGATAGTCAATACACAATCGTAAGGTACCATCCTTCTTCCTAACAAACAAGACCGGTGCTCCCCACGGAGACACACTAGGACGAATAAAATCTCGGTCTAACAATTCTTGCAATTGGACCTTCAACTCTTTTAACTCGGCCATTCTATAGGGTGCTTTAGAGATAGGAGCGGTACCGGGTACTAAGTCAATACAAAACTCTATCTCCCGGTCCGGAGGCATAGAGTACTCACTAGAGAACACATCACTAAATTCATTCACAACCGGAACATGAGCTAACTCGGGAGACTTCTTATTGGAGTCTACCACATAAGCTAAGTAACCCGTACACCCCTTAGATAGCATCTTTCTAGCTTTTAAGGCAGAAATAACATGTAACCCGAACATAGATTTATCGGCATCAAATATAAATGTAGGCACATCAGGCATAGCAAATGAGACTCGCTTCCTACGACAGTCTACCAAAGCATGGCACTGACTCAACCAATCCATACCAAGGATCACATCAAAATCACGGATTGGTAACTCGACCAAATCCACCGGCAATACATGCCCACATATAGTCACATCACATCCACGATATATCAAAGAAGATTCAAGGCTCTCTCCCATAGGAGTAGAGACCTCTAACACATAAGGCATAGATTCAGGCAAGATATGCAATGAGAATGCAAAATGAGACGCCACAAATGAATGGGAAGACCCGGGATCTATAAGAATGCGGGCCTTAACTCCTGAGACAGGAACTATACCTCTAATGACAGCATTAGGGTCGACCTCCCCTCGACCCAAAGCAAACACACGACCTTGGACTTTATCCTTAGGTTTCCCATCAACATCTCTCTTCACACCACTTCCTTGACCCCCGAATCCGGTACCCGTCGCTTGCTTATTCTGTAACTTGGGACAATTTCTCCTGAAATGGCCCGGCGAACCACACTCCAAACACTTGCCTTGTTTGCTCCAACATTTGTCTTCGGAATGCCCTATCCTCTTGCAAAACCCACATGTTGTCCCAAGCCGAGGAAGTCGCACGATTTGCGGAGCCGCCACACGACCTCCTCGATTTGCTCCCTGGGTGAAAGTCCTCTGCACTCTATTCCGTCCCGATCCTTGACCCCGAAATCTGTTCCTGTTTCCTCCTTCATTCTTACCACGATGCTCCTCTATGTCGTTCTCAATCCGGTACGCCATATTCACCGCCGCTTGGAAATTGGCGAAGTTGGCGCCAACAACCGCTTCCGAACTCAACCCTTAAACCCTTAACAAACCGGTAGACTCTCGCCTCTCCTCATCCGGCACCAAATGAGGACAATATCGGGCCAACTGTGAACTTTGCCGAATACCGCGCTATCGCCATGGTCCCTTGCTCCAGCTTCGTGAACTCGCCTTCTTTCTTGTCCCTAGTAACCATCGGCACAAAGTGATCTCGGAACTTGAGCGTGAAGTTCTCCCCACGTCCGCGTGTCAAATCTCGGTCCCAACCATCCTTTACCACTTGCCACCAATGCTCCGCCGGTCCTTCCAATTTGAAAACGGCGCATCTCACCTTCTCCGCATCCGTACTCCATAGCTGCGAAAATCTTGTTCATAGCCTCAAGCCACCTCGCCCTTCACCGGATCCGGATCTCCGTCAAGCTAGGAGGAGACATCTTCACGAACTTCTCCAAACCATGTTGCCCTTTGTCTCGCCTAGATTCTCGATTCAAATTCTCTGATTCTCGAGTTGCCATATGCCGAAGGAACCCTCGGAACATGTCCATCATCTCAAGGCTCGGATTACCAACACCACCCAAACCCGCATTCGGATCACCTTCATTTCCCGCCATTACAACAAACTCCTCGCATTAAACACTCGACGTCGCTACACACTCTCACTCGCCTAGACTCTACCCAAGAACTCTAACCGAGCTCGATACTAACCGCGAGGACTCCCGAACTAACTGCTACACGTGTCCCGAGTCAAGGTGCGTCCCCAAACTAACCGAAAACACTAAACTTTTTAAAACTTTACTTTGACTCTCCAACATGAACATGAATAACATATCATTTCAAAAGAACTCCACTCTACTCCACATCGGAGGAGGAGATAACTAACTTTGGAAAATAGTTAACCTGTTTAGTTACAAAAGATTTAAGGTTATGACGTAGAGTTAAGGTTTATAATTACAAACTCCAAGAATGGAATTACCAAAATACAATTTATACGTCACCCTAAACATACCCCGACAATACCCCAAAAGATTTTCTCCAAACTCCTCTCCGTCCTTACTGGGCGGTCCTCCTGCCTGGATCTAAACAAGAAAGGGAGAGGGTGAGAATAAATCTCAAAGAAGCTATTACATGGATGCAAATAATATGCCAAATAAATGCAACATATAACAAGTCGCACATAACACATATCGGGAAAGCTATAAACACATTCCATTACCTTGGTTTACCTTTTCCCGTCTCGAACAAAAGAGTCGTACAACATTGGGTATAATAATACTCCAATTACAAAGGAGCCGCTTAAAGAATACTCACGTCTTATAAGACCCGTTTCCAGTGGAACCATATAAGACAAGAAGCAACTCGTAAGGCTTTTTCGCTCAATACGACGCTTATACCCCAACCCGGCCACAGAGGGGACGGTCACGTATATAACATAATCCGATCACATTAGGTCACACTTCCATAATTGATCGTATTCTGTTATACCCCAACGTCACTGACTCACACATAATCAAGCATATAATAGATACTTGAATAAAATCCACAAAAAGGGATAACAACATATCAACATGGTAAACTATACTCATGTCCAACCAATATCATAGTGCAACATTTATTCAATACACTATGCAATAGAAACAATGTATAGGAACTCAATGTAAGGCAAGGAAGTAGCATAAATTCATCCTATAAAGTCATTATACAATAATACATAGCCTCTTGAAAGGTCTAAGTGGGAATCTACCAAGTCGGGATCATAATTGTTTAGTTACTAAACTAGTTTATCTAACGTTTTCCAAGCAACATTTAAGGTACTTCCACTATTCCATTTTAATCACTTAGAACGTCATTGTGAAGCCAAAGTATTCTACTTTAATCTAGGTTAAAAGGATTTCATTATGGTTCGAGTTTGATTAGGTTTGAATAGCTATAAAGTTGAGGTGAGAAAATCGCCGGGACGACTTCGTCCCCTGTGGCACGACTCGTCCCCACTTTACCCCCACCGAACTCCGCGTCCCCCTTAGGTCACGACTTCCTTTCGTCCAAGGGACGACTCGTCCTCGGCCCTGCACTTGCACAAACAGCAGAAATCAACACAAAAATCCCAAGAAACCCAATGTCCAACCAAATGCATCCTAAGTTATGAACCTAAAGGGCATTTCCAACTTGGGTAACTTTCATCTACTCCTTTAACTCCATGAAATCAAGCCTTAAACCTAGATCCATTCAACTTCCATAAACCATACATTTTCTAAATCTAAAAGTGTTTTCCCAAGCAAGAAATCACCAACATAATAACAAGAACTACAAGAAATATTCACGAAAGCATTCATGAGAAGAGAAGTCATAACAACTTACTTGGATTTTAGAAGGAAATGCTTGATCTTTCTAGATAGAAGGTTTCCTCTAGATCACCCAACTTCAATGGAGCTCTAGGACTTGAATTTTGGTGAAGAAAGTCTTAGATTTCCAAAGCTTGAAAGAAGGGGCTTCAATGGAGTCCTAATGCTTTCTCTAGGAAGGTTTTTGATGAATGAAGGAGAAGGGAGGGGAAGGGAGTAAGAGGAGGGGATGGAGGGGACACATGGCAAGAGGAGGGAAGCTCCTAAAATTTGGCCCCCCAACAAAATATCTAATTGAGGCTTTCACCCATAATTTAATCTAACCCTTTCATTTAATTAATTATCCATTTTAACCTTCCCAAATACTTATCTATTTATTTAATTTTCATTTTTTATTATTTCCCCCAAATTTCTTTATTTAATAACCAATAACTTCTCAAAAGATTCTAAATTCACTTCTCACCCAATTTATCTTAAATTAAGGATTTAAAGACATAATTGAACACATAAAGATAACATAAATATTAAAAGCATATAATTTAATATTTAAATTGAGTGCCTAGGGTTGGGGTCGTCACAATGTCCATCAATATTGTCATCCTCCTTGCTGATGCTATCTGAACTCATATACAACACTTCTTCACCGGGCAACTGTGACATCACATAATCATTGATAGTATCTACTATCTCATTAGTTGGTGCCAAAATTGCTCTATCCTAAAAAAACCCATCAATACCCATATTATGTAATATGTCAGGATAAGTTTTTTGAACAATAGTTGCAATAGGATCAGCTGTATCCGTTATCAAAATATCATTTGGTAATTTAATGTCAACTTCTCCATTATTTTCTTCACCGACATCACCATCTCCTACCCTTAGTATCAATTCAGTAAAATTTTTGATCTCCATAGCATCAAAAGAGGAAGAGGAACCGACCTACATAGATTCAGAAAATGAATGAGATAGAAATATTTAATTAATAAAATAGGAAAATGTAAAATAATAAAGTTTAATATAAGATGATTTACCTGCAATCTCATATTTTTTGTCAATTTTAGAACCTCACACGAATTCCAAAGTTTAGATGAACTAATGGCAGCATGTACAATATCATGTTGGCTTCCTTTAGGCACAACAGGCAACATTTGCCTGAAATCTCCTCTAAACACAACAACTAATCCACCGAAGGGTTTATCAGAGCATCGACCAGCAGAAGTACGCATAATGTCCCTCAAGCTTCTATCAAGAGCCTCAAATCAGTGCTTGTGGGTCATTGGAGCCTCATCCCAAATTATGAGCTTCGTTTTCTTTAGGAGACCACACACATCAGAACCAGGTTTAATCTTGCTGCAAGTTGAGCTTTCTTCCACCTGAATAGGTATGCCAAATCTGGAGTGAGCAGTCCTACCTCTTGGAAGAAGTAAGGAAGCAATACCGCTAGAAGCAACTGGAAGAACTATGTCCCTCCTGCTTCGCAATGCCGAGCACAAAGTCTTCCATATGAACGTCTTCCCCGTGCCACCATACCCGTACAAAAAGAACACTCCACCATCGCCTAAATCAACAGCAGACATAATCTTTTCATAAAGCATCCTTTGTTCCTCATTCAAACATTTATTTAATCTGGAGTGCTCAGCCTGCATCTCCAAAACGTCATATGACATTTCATCTAATATTAGCATATTCTCCGCATCAGAAATAACAGAAGTGCTTGGTTGAGGCATGTCTTTAAAATTTCGAAGACCACTGCAATTTGCTTCCAGTAACTTATCAATTTTAGCCAATGCAAAATTTTTTACTTGATCGTTACTGAGTTTCAGCCCTACAATATGAAAAGATTCACATTAAAAAAATAATCAAAATATAATTAATTCACATAATATTAAAAAATAATATAAAAAACGTGACAAATCATATAAACATTAATATATTTCAATAAAAAATTAAATCAAACATCAAAAAAGTTTTACCAGGATTGTTAAAATTCTTCTGATGCTTGTAAATGATATCATCTGACAGTACTTGCCAAGTTTGATTCCAGACATATTGTGACTTCGACATACTATTAGATAGTAGAAGCACCGTGAATAGTCTTCTTAAATAATCCGGTGACCCCCATTCACTTGCTTTTTTTATTCCATCCACATACTCTTTAACATCATCTAACAATCCTAGAGCATAACATGCTGCTTTGTAATCATCATGCACTTTGTTATTTACGATTTTCAAATCATCATAACATGTAACACCAGGAATATGATTTAACATCAGCCTCAGATAGTATATATCTCCAGTATTGATGGGGACATGATAAATCCGTCCTATTGATGTGCCTTTCTTTCTAGGACGCCATTCTCGCTTTGTCTAATCCCAAACAAAATGATTTGGAAACTCATGATACTTGTAACGTCGAGCCTCTGAATTTTCATGATAAAAAAATTAATAAGGGCAAAAAAAAATTGACGGGATGGGTGGGGTGGCAGGAGAGTTAATAAAACAATCAACATGGGAAAAAAAAATTGACGGGGGGTGGGGGTTGGAGGGGCGCAGTAGAATTGATAAAAAAAAATTAATATGAGCAAAAAATAAATTGATGGGTGGGGGGGTGGGGAAGGAGAGTTGATAAAAAAAATTAATATGGGAAAAAAAATTGACGGGAGGGGAGGGGGAGGTGGGGTGAGTGGGGGGTGGGAGGTGGGGTGAGTGGGGGGTGGGAGGTGGGGGTGGGGTTTGAGGGTGATGATATTAAAAAGTATTTTTTGAAAAATATTTTGAGAATGAGAAATCCAAAAAATATTTTTTCTAGAAAACAATCATATATTTTTCATTGATCGAAATATCTTTTCTGTTAACTTTATTTTTCAGTTATTACGGCCAAAATTAATAAGCGAGTAAGAAAGACAAAAAAATATTGTTGTCAGGGGTGTTTGAACTCATGTGAGCGAACCAAACAATAATAAATACAAAAAGCGACCCGCCAGGTCATTCAAATTGTAATAATTGAAACAGGGAAGTATATATATATATACACATATGGGTCAATTGCAATTTGATGACCTAAGTTTTACACATAGTTGCAATACCGCAGCCAAGAGTTCAATTTAGTCAATCAATGCCCTAAGTTTGCAATTTTTAGTAAATTGGTATAAAAACTAACGAAATCGTTAATTTTTTGACTGGATGAATTCCATGTGCCTTTCACGTGAGTATGTAAGGGGTAATTTCATCATTTCATGGTCCATGTGCAAGGCAGATAATAAAAAAATATTAATAATAAAATAATAATAATAATAATAAAATAATAAAATATTAATAATAAAATAATAATAATAATAATAATAATAATAATAATAATAATAATAATAATAATAATAATAATAATAATAATAATAATAATAATAATAACGAAATTGTAGGGGTGAATTAACAAAAAAAATAAAACAGAAAAAATCAACCTTAAACCTAAAATCCCCCTTATTCTTCATTCACGCCCCCACCTCCCATGGCTTCCCCAACTCCATCGCCTTCGCCACTATCCAACTATTCTCTGCTCTACCACCCATAGTTATCACCCATGGCCACCTCTATTCCCAATGGCTCTCAGTTCCCCCTATCCCTCTTCATCAATTGTAGTCTCCCCCTTTCTCTCCATCCCCCTCGCCGTCAATTACTAATAGTGAATGCTCCAGAAGTACTATGGGTGACGGTGCTTATCGGATCTATGTTGTCCACTTTCAGGGTGGATTTGATGGGTTTTGATTCCATTTTTGATTTTAAAAAAATAGAAACAATGTTTGTGCCCTAATTCCATTTTTCCTAGGGTTTGATACGGGTGTTTTGGAGGATATTAGGGTTAACATAGAAGAGGTGGAGGATTTTAGGTTCTTTCTCGAGGCAATCGCGATTTGTGGTGTCGGAATCGGAGACGAAGAGGAGGTTGTTTTTGTTGATGGATTTAAAGGCAAAAAATTGATTGAGGACGTGGAAATGGCAGCAGTGGACGACGCCAGAAAATAATAATTAATTTAGAAAAATATTACTATAATAAAGAAAAGAAAGAAATTTGGTGACTAAGTCTCCGTTTGTTTCGACGTATAACATTTTCCGTAAAACGTTTTTCGGAAAACGTTTTTCGGAAAACGTTTTCCGGAAAATGTTTTCCTGTAAAATGTTTTACGGAGGAAGGGTGTAAAATGTTTTCGGCTGTTTGGAAAGAAAAATGTTTTTCGGAAGGGCGTAAAATGTTTTATTTATTTATTTTTATTATTATTATTATTATAATTATAATTATTATTATTATTATTTTATTATTATTTTTATTATTTTTATTTTTTTTTTATTATTATTTTATTATTATTATTATTATTATTATTATTATTATTATTATTATTATTTTATTATTATTATTATTAATATTTACTATTATTATTGTTATTTTATTATTATTATTATTATTATTATTATTATTATTATTATTATTATTATTATTATTATTATTATTATTATTATTATTATTATTATTATTATTATTATTATTATTATTATTATTAGAATGAGGAAGTAGAATGTTGTACCTTGTGAAATATGAGTTGTACATGAAGGGTACCATTTTCCGAAAAATATTTTACTTAGGACAAGGTCAGTAAGTCGTTTTACTTAGGAGTTAGGAAGGGCGTAAAATGTTTTACGAAAAACGTTTTCTCCATTTTTCGGAAAACAACCAAACAGCGAAAAACGAGTTATTTTTCGGAAAACATTTTCTGGGACTCTACCAAACAACGGAAAACGAGTTATTTTACGAAAACGAGTTATTTTACGGTGAAATAAACGGGGCCTAAATTGAGAAAAGAGGCTAGAGACATATTTATTATTATTATATTATTAATATTTAATTATTATTGTTATTATTATTATTTTATTGTTATTATTATTATTGCTATTTTATTATTATTATTACTATTTTATTATTATTATTATTATTATTATTATCATTATTATTATTATTATTATTATTTTATCATTATTATTATTATTATTATTACTATTTATTATTATTATTATTATTATTTTATTATTATTATTTTATTATTATTATTATTTTATTATTATTATTATTATTATTATTATTATTATTTTATTATTAATATTTTTTATTACCTGCCTTGCACATGGACCATGAAATGACGAAATTACCCCTTACATACTCACGTGAAAGGCACATGGAATTCATTCCGTCAAAAAATTAACAATTTCGTTAGTTTTTATACCAATTTACTAAAAAATGCAAACTTAGGGCATTGATTGACTAAATTGAACTCTTGGCTGCGGTATTGCAACTATGTGTAAAACTTAGATAACCAAATTGCAATTAGCTCATACTCCCTCCGTCCCGCTAATATTAGCACAAACACTGTTTGCGCGGGAATTAAGGAATATGATATTTTAATAAAATGTTGTGAGTGTAAAAGAATGAGTGGAGAGAGAATGAGTGGAGGGTGTAATAAATTATAATGGTGTTGTGAGTATTAAAATAATGTAGGAGAGAGAATGAGTGGGGTTGGGTGAATATTTTATTAATATAAAGTTTCCTTTTTGGGAGTGTGCGGATATTAGCGGGACGCCCAAAAAGGAAAGTGTGCTAATATTAGCGGGACGGAGGGAGTATACATATAGAAAATTTGGGGACCCCCAAAATTGAACTAAAATTTTGGGGCCCAAAACCAAATATTCAACTAGGGCTGTTCACGGTTCAGATTGATTCGATTTTTGTCAAAATTTTAAAAAATCAGGATCAGGCCTAATATCGATTCTGTAAAAATTTAGGATCAGGACCAGACCATTACATTATAGGACCGGTCCCATCGGTCCGATTTTAATGGTTCGGTTTCGATCCGGTTCTACAAATTACAATATAATATAATTTTTTACAATAACAAAATCTACAAGCAAGCATATTTAAGAATCAAATTGCTGAACAATATTTCGGGACGGAGGGAGTATATGGCTGTCTACAAACAATCATATTTAAGAACCAAATTACAATAACCAAATCGACAATAAGAAAAGAAGAGTTACATGTTCAACCACTTGAGCCCAACTAAAAAACTTAACTATCTAAAAGAAACATAAGGACTATTTGACAATAAAACTGGCCAAAAAAAATTAATTATTTCAAGAATTCCTATCAGTCAGAAGTAGTAAAACTCAAATTTTATAATGTGAGAATGCTTAAGAGCGATTTATATATATTCGGTCCGGTCCGATTTCGATTCAGGACCGCGTATATTTTTTTCAAAATCAGGACCAAACCAAATAATTGGATCCAAAAAAATTTGGAACCAGGACCAGACCAATACTATTTTTTCGGTATGGTTTTTACTGGTTTGATCCGATTCTAATGATCCAGTCCAATTTCACGAATTTTTTGTACATCACTATATTCAACGATTTGATGCAAAATTTATACTACTATTTTTTGATAATGATATAATTTTTGTACCAAACTTTATCAACAACTAGCTATAAATCGTATGCCAAATAAAAATATTCTTAAAATCCTCATTATTATTTTACTTATATAAATATATTATGTTAAATTTATTTTATATTATAAAATCTTTTCATAAATATTAGAAAAAAATTAAAGAAAAAAGTTTTTTTTTTTAAAAATAGGGAGGAAATCGGAATAACGCAACTCTATTTATTGCACCAAATTTAGTGCAAAAAATAGAGTTGATTTGTAATAGAGCAAAATTTATAATTTTATTGGAGCAAAATAATGTTGTATTTTAAAATTGCCAAAATTTTACAAAAAATGCGTTTTTTTTTTAAGTTTAGAAAAAACGTGTTTTTATTTTTCCGCCAGTGTCAGTGTTAGAGTAACAAAGTGCCAGTATAAATAGTGCCAGTGCATGTATTATTATGTGTCAGTGTAAAAAAATGTCGGTGTTAGTGTGTAAAAAAGTGTCAGTGTTATTGTAACAAAGTGTCAGTGTAAATAGTAACAATACAGTGTAAAGAGTGATAGTACATGTATTATTAAGTGATAGTGTAAAAAAGTGTCAGTGTTAGTGTTAAAAAGTGACAGTGTTAGTGTAAACAAATGCCAGTGTGTGAAGAGTGGCAGTGTATGTATTATTAAGTGTCAGTATAAAAAAGTGTCAGTGTTAATATAAAAAAGTGAAAGTATAAAAAGTATCAGTGTAATGTAAGTGTATGTATTATAAACTCAAGTGTGAAACAAAACAATGTTATATTTTAAAATTTTAAAGTAAAGTCGGAGATGCTGTTGTTAATCGATCGGACTCTGTGAATAGTGCGGGCCAGTCCGCCACCAAGTAGGAATCCTAACCCAAAACGTTATCTCAACCAAATCCAAGAAAACAAGTTTTATGTAGAGCAATCGTTAAAGCAACGTACTCTACTTCATAAAACAAACACGTCCCTATCTAGCTGGACTTTATTCTCTATCCACCGCTCCTAACTCGCCACGTACTCCCCACTCCAATTCACGCGTCAATTCCCCGCACAATTCCTCCATTCAATTCGCTCGTTATAAGCGGCGAAGCGGTCCGTATTTAAGTCTATAAATAGCCCTCACCCGGAAACTATTTTCTCCGATCCCTTTCCCGTCGCCTCGCCGGTCTCTCCACCAGGTATACTCAGAAAAGCAGTTTTCCGTTTCTCTCTTTATCATTGTTATGCTCTGTTTCAATTTCATGTTTCGTTTCCTTTTCTTCTGTCTATTGTGATTTGACGAATTTTTCAAGTTAGGTCTGATCTTGGGTAGGGTTTCATATCTCCTGTCTCCTATTGCAATTCTGATTTGTGCTGTGTGATACGTTAGATCTCTAATATCCCATGTAATTTTTTATAAAATAATCGTAGCATTATCACTTGACAATGTCTAATTAAAATTTGAGTAGAATTGCTGTTAATGATGGTGCTTTTTATGTGACTAATAAAGTTTTTTTTTTTAAATTCCTGGTGAAGCTGGCTTCAAAAGGTCTAGCTAGAGCTCTTGTTTTTGTAATTTGCTGTTTCCTTGTTTACGTAGCAGTTTGTATTGTTTGTTTATTGCTATGAACTGAAGATGGAATTGTGCCTTTGGGGTGGATTTTGAAAATAATAAGCACACAGAGCCACAGATGATGTGCTTTTTGAGCCTAATTTTGTTTCCAATATTCATTTTTTTTGTTCCAAAAGACTGCCAAGTTGCAGTCTTAGCATATTTTCAATTATTGTGCTGTCGAGATCATTGTAAGTAATATGAAAATTGAACAACTTGTTATACTCTTGCTCACTTCGCTCCCAGACTTTCAAGTTATGAGCTTATATTTTAGTGCTACATTACTAGCCCTAGGAGTAACAATTACTATAGGGAGTAATGTAAATCCTCATGTTCAATTTTGTTGTATCTTAAATGGGAGAGGTCAAGTTAGGACATCGAAGAGTGATGTAAGCTCTTTTTTTATTAATTAAGGCTCTTCTCCCTAAATTGAATTGAAGACATACGCAGAATGACAGGAAAGAAACTTAAATCAGGAAAAAAGAGTTGCGTGTACACATTTCAGGCTTATATAAATGTGACTTTAATATGCATAAATTTGACATATTTTCATTCATATAAGCTGCTCATAACATAATTTAGGTGTCTCTATATGGACTCAGCATAAAATTGTATCTAGTATATGAATAAGAAATTATTCCAGGACTACGTACTTTGACATAATTTGCTGAATCTGAAATTTATGCTGAAGGCATCATGCAAAAAATATTGATAAATTGAAATCTATACTCTCTCTGTCCCTACTTAAATGTCCATTTTTCAGAAGAATTAAATAGAAATTGGTCCTGAATGAGTTAATTTTTTTTTATGAAGTTACTAAATCCACTTTTGTCTAATATCTTGTTCTAACTCGCCCTTGCAATCATATGGTGTGATTATTAAGGCCCTTATGGATATTTATGTATAAGTGCTAGTAAAACTACTTGAACGTTAAACTTCCTTAATTTACTTGAGAAACAAAAAAATGAACATTATTTAGGGACATAGGGAGTATAAAAATGGTGTGAATCTTAGGGGAGCCAATCATCTTGCACATGGAGAAACAGTTCTGTTTTATAATAATGAATGAACTGAAAGCCAACTAAATGCTTAGGAGATGATGCTTATTTAGCCCTAAATCACAACCATGAATTAAACATTGCCAGTGTAATACTTGTATTTAGGTTCTATTTACATGATAATATAGAAAGCATTTCTGTTATTATCCAGTTCAAATAATTCTATGATCAATTTAAGTGAATTATTTGGGGACTCTTATCTCGCAATACTATGTTTATTTCCTTTGTTAAGTATCATCTCTCTCTCTCTCTCTCTCTCACACACACACACACACACACACTTATATTTTGTCTCAGGATATCTTCTGTTGCATGTTTAGACTATACTGACATTGTTTCTGTCCTGTGTCACAGTTTTGATTGCCTGATCTTCATGATTTCAAGAAGCACTGCTGCATCCACCGTTTCCTGTGTAGCAGGAAACAAGAACAATTTCCTTGTCTGGATTTTGGGCTGCTTATTCCCACGATTCCTTGGAACGGTATATTTCAGCCTTTTGCTGTTCAACGTCGTTATTTGTTGCTCTTCATCAATTTGCATCTCAGAGTCCCCACGGTAAATTATCCACAGTGGTGAGGGATTGAAAGCCAACTGCTTTACTCCACTCTTATCTGATATATAGAAATGGTTGCTTCTCAATTTTCGGAGTTTGTTGGGAACACTCAGCAAAAGCCCTTCAAGAACCAGGTGCTTCTTCCAATGGCACTGCCTGATGCCCTTCCTGTGGATCATGTTGAATTGGACTTCTCTGATGTCTTTGGTCCTGCATCAAATCAATTACCTTTGCAGTTGAGCTGTGACTCTGAGAGTTCAAATTTTGTTGCTGGGCCTAACTCTAACGAAGCAGTTTATGATGAGCCAGAAGTGATCTGCAGTAGGTCGCATTCCTTAGTGGGCCCCTCAACTTATGTTAGTCAGCCTTTGAAGCTTAGCAAGCTAACATTGCATGAGACTGAAGATTATGAAATTGTTGAGGAAGCTAGTGGAGAGGCATTGAAGGAACTTCAGGGATCTTCTTGTGGGAATGATGGTTTACTAAAGGCATGTATCCAAGAAAATGACTATTATCTGAGTCAGACTGTAGGGCTCGAGGATTTCGATATCTTGAAAGTTGTTGGCCAAGGTGCATTTGCAAAAGTATATCAAGTGAGGAAGCGTGGTTCATTGGAAATATATGCAATGAAGGTTATGCGCAAAGATAAAATTATGGAGAAAGATCATGCAGAGTACATGAAAGCGGAGAGAGATATATTAACAAAAATAGATCACCCCTTCATTGTGCAGCTGAAATACTCGTTCCAGGTAAGGACTAGCTCATCCAATAATAAACATTCATCTCTTTAGAGTAATATAGTAAAAGATTTCTCTCTTTTTGCACCGTCTTTATATTAACATCTAAGCATAAAACTAGAGATATCTTTAGTTGTTTGTCCTATAGTATCTGAAGTACTTTTGATTATGCTGAACTTTGGTTAATCTTTCATGCAGACCAAATATAGACTGTACCTTGTGCTTGATTTTATAAATGGGGGTCACCTTTTCTTTCAGCTATACCGCCAAGGCTTATTCAGGTAATGTGATCTGACTCACCTGGCACTTTTTCTTTTCCCTGCTTAAGATCTTGTAAGAATGCTGCAAGTGTAGATCTTTTTAATGATGTTTTTTCACTTCTTCTTTCATCAGGGAGGATCTAGCACGTTTCTACACTGCTGAGATAGTTTCTGCTGTTTCCCACCTTCACTCCAACGGCATAATGCACAGGGATCTAAAGCCTGAAAATATAATTTTGGATGCCGAGGGACATGTATGATCTCTTCCCTTCTTTACCGCTCTTCTCTCTCTGCTAGCAGATACAGCTACATCTCATATTATCCTTCTCCCACCTACATTGGGTTTGGCACATGAATCTTTTTTGTCATCCAGTTCTATCCAGATCCATATTATTGTTAAAACCACCAAGTATATAAACCTTTAAAGCTGCATCCTTGTTCATTTTGCATTATTGTCGTCTAAACATCTACAACTTCTCACACCACAAGTCTTTCCAACCAAATTTGGGAACTTATTATATCTGTAGGAGGAGGCATTTTATTTGACATTATAAAAGGCCCATATCTAATAAGGTAGGTCTGCAGGGGTATTTGAGTTCTCAGTTACAATCTTCTCCTAAATTTTCTTATTTTTTTTCTTCATTCTGAGCAGTCCACAAAACCCTGTCTTTATGCCTAGTTCAGTAGGTCCATCTCCCGTCATATCTAATTTTGTTTGTCAGATTACAGTGTACCATGTCGACCTTCCTAACTTGCTTTATGGTTATATGTAAATTTCAGGCAATGTTGACGGACTTTGGCCTAGCAAAGCAATTTGATGAGAGAACACGGTCAAACTCTATGTGTGGAACAGTAGAATATATGTCGCCTGAAATTGTCCTTGGAAAAGGACATGACAAAGCGGCGGACTGGTGGAGTGTGGGAATCTTAATGTATGAGATGCTGACAGGAAAGGTTAGTTTTTCTCTCAGTCTATTAACTAGCCAACCAGTTGGCAGTTTTGGGTTTATTCCCATCGTTAACACTTTACATCATCTGCCAATTATGAGGACTTCTTTTTATTTATGAATAACTAGGAGAATGTAGAAAATTAAGTGAATACCAACATAAAAGCTTATGGGAAAATGATTTTTGTACATTTATAAATAGACTAGGAGATGTGGAAGGCATTACCGTTTTTCATTCTCAGGATACTCTCTTTGGGGTCTTGACTGATGAGTGGTGTCGCCTTGTTTTGACCTGTATTTATTGTGTTCAATATCACCCCACCCAAAATCTAAAATCACTTTATGATCCATAGAAACTCTTTTTCGAAAGTTGAATTATGAAGTGATTATTGGTTGCCTGTACTTATATCCCACTTTCTTCTATCTTTGCAGCCTCCATTTATGGGTAACCGGCAGAAAATCCAACAGAAAATAATTAAGGATAAGATTAAGCTGCCCACATTTTTGTCAAGCCAAGCACATTCATTATTGAAAGGGGTAAGTAACTTCATTCATTTATGTATGATCAGTTGATGATAGTATTGTGATTGTGAGGAACCCAGCGTGCTTTTAAACTGGATTGGTACCTCTGGTTAGCCCTTTGGTATTTTATGCAGGCCAATCATTGACTTGGCTGCATTGAGAAAGCTAGTTTTGCCATGCTATTTACTATTCTATCACTGCCTACTTAGCATTCTACTCCATCCGTCCCAAAAAAATTCAAATTTCTTGATCAAGAGCGAATTTGAAATTTTTAAAGTCAATTCATTTTGGGACAGGGGTAGTAGTTTGTAACCTAAGCCTATTTTTGGAGGTAAAGATTTTCTAGGAACCACCCCAAACTAGTATTCTCTTCTGATAATAATCTTTGATAAGATATGGCAAAATATGAGGTTAAAATTGCCTGTTTTATTTTCAGCTGCTGCACAAGGAACCAGGACGGCGCCTAGGCAGTGGAGCAGGAGGTAGCGACGAGATAAAAAAGCACAAGTGGTTCAAGTCAATTAATTGGAAAAAACTGGAAGCTCGAGAAATTCAGCCAAGCTTTATCCCAGAAGTTGCTGGGAAACATTGTGTGGCAAACTTCAATGAATGCTGGACGAAAATGCCCCTAGTGGATTCCCCAGCTGCTAGTCCCAAAACCAATGAGAACCCCTTCAAAGGGTTTACTTATGTGAGGCCTGCTGCCCCTTTTCTGCAGACGGACAAATCCTCCTAAAGCCATGTTATAGTTATCTAGTGATCCTTGCCTACCTACCTGTTAAAATATTCAGTGAAATATCATTTTCTCTAAATGTGATTGGAATTGCAAACATTTATACGATATTTATTCTATTTTTCATCCAAGGACCGAACTGTTGTTATTTTACAGGCGTGTGTGTGTGTGTCTGTGTATGCACCTGTTATGTTCCAGGTGTATGTGCGTGTTATTTTACAGGTACGAGTGTGTATGTGTGTGTTATTTTACAGGTGTGTGTGTGTGATTTTACTGGTACGAATCTTTGTATTTTACTAAATAAGAGCAACAACTCTCCCTTTTATTTCGAAACTGAGGTCTGAGAGTAACAAACATGAAAATGTAGTCTCAAGTTGTTGAATCTGCAATCCTTGAGCCCAATAATGGCCAAAATGAAACTCAAACTATGTAACTATTTGGCAACATTTCAATGCCATTTTTATCCTCCTTGTCATTCCCATTGCTCTGAGGTACATCAGCATCAGCATCAGCAGTGCCACCAAGATCTCGGTCCTCCCCGGAAATTTCCTCCAGTGACCGGCCTTTTGTTTCCGGCACCAAGAAAGTGAAGAAAAATCCAAGAATATTCACAAAAGAAAGCGCGACAATTGCCTTTTTAACTCCCGTAACATTCTGTGTGTAGTTTTGAATCCCAAACGCCCCAACAATAGCTCCTGCTTTTCCTGCAGCTGCCGATATCCCATGACAGGTTGACCTAAACCTTGCCGGAAAAAGCTCAGCCGGTACTACAAAAGTCGTGCTATTCGGTCCAAAATTCGCGAAAAACAATGTCAACCCGTAAAAAACAGCAAACAACTTTGTTTTACCATCACAGTAATCAAAATTCGAATGTTTGTCAGCCGGACACTTATTACCCCTAAAGTAATCATATTTGAACCCCAAAACTGCCATGAAAACAGACATTAGGAAAAACCCGCCAAGCTGAATAATAAACCGACCAATCTTATCGATCAAAAAGACCGTAAACCAGTACCCGGGTACTGTCGCAAAAAGTGCCACTAAAAACATAGCTTTCGAGAGCTTGTAAACTTCTTCAATGGCATTCATTGCTGAAGCCTTCTCCACCAGTCCAATTGAAGGATAAACATCTTTCTGAGTGAGTTGCATGCTGTAGAAAGCAACATCAAGCAAGAACCATGTTGTAGTAGTTCCAAGAAGATGAGCCCCATGCCTTCTGACAAACTCTTTCGAAAGTAAACCGTACGAAGAGTTAAGATCCGTCGCAACTTTCGAACTTTCTTTGGTTTCTTCAACAACGTGGATATCGTGTTCAAGAACTTTAGCCATATCTGCAGCCGCCTTCTTATGGTCATTCATCACCAAGGCAGTATACCTAGCGGTTTCCGGCATCTTTGACCGCCAGTAATAGGTCAAAGCCGCCGGAACCGCTCCAAACATAAGCACGATTCTCCAGATAAAGTCAGCTTGCGGCTGCACGGACCCCACGTGGTCGGTTGCAAAGTCTGGTGCAGGGAAAGCAGCCAAGAAAGACTTGGAGACAATCATGGAAACAGCACCAGCTACTACAATACCCATTCCTTGCATGGCAAAAACAGCTGCTATAAAAGCCCCTCGGGTTTTCTGATTAGCATATTCGGACATAATTGTAGCAGATAACGGATAATCTCCCCCAATCCCAAACCCGAGCCAGAATCTGAAGAAGCAAAGTGTGGTTACCACACTCTGTGGTGTAGAGCCGAACGAAAGGCCAGAAGCTAAAGCACAACCAACCATGGTTACTAGAGTTATACCGTAAACTTTTTTCCTCCCTAGTTTGTCTCCGAGCCACCCGAAGAAGAGTTGACCTGCCAAAGTACCGAATAAGGCTACGCCAGTTATGGTATTGTTGATGCCTTTTGGGAGGGTCCCAGGGATGGGGGTGGTTGTACCGGGTGCATAAAGAGTTGGATCATAGTAATAGAGTCTGCCTATAAGCTTTGTGACTGCTGCTATGCAGAAAAGATCATAAGCATCTGTGAAGAAACCCATGCCTGCGATGATAATTGCCTTGAAATGGTAGAGTTGGGTTTTGGCATTGTCGAGGGCAGAGAAAATGGCTCGGGTGTCTTCTGCCATGGTGAAATATGTGTGTGTTTGGAAGATGGTTGTGTGGTTTGGTATATATGGTGAAAATAAGGAGATAATTGGTGGCTTCTTTTTCTGGGAATGTTTTAACAGCTTGGCCTTTTTCTAGACAAGAAATTCCGTTGACATATTTATGGAATATCGTTACCCCCTATGATCTTTGAATGTAACATAGAAAGAGAGACTATGTTTCCTAGGCTCCAAATCTTGCTCTCTCTCTCTCTCTCTCTCTCTCTCTCATTGGGCGGACGCATAGATGCTCGGATTATTTTGTTCATTTTGACTCTCAAAGTTTTCTCCTAGGAGGTCTTTGTCTGTTGTTGTAAACTGTCGTGTGTTAGTGAGTTTGATGTAGTATCATAGGTTTCTCCTAATGTTTAATCTTGTTTTATTTAAGCTTCCAAAGACTTTTCTTGTATACAATCTGAGAAAATTTTAAGAAATTTCCTCATAATTTTCCCAAAGTTCCAATTTCAGAAATCTTTCAGAGAGTACATTTTGTTCAATGATGGAGAACTCCAAGAGAGCCAAGGATCCAATCATGCTCGTTTATGTCTTCTTGGTGGCTCTTCTCTTTCTTTGCCGCAACTCTAGTGCAGGTCTCTCTCTCTCTCTCTCTCTCTCTCACACACACACACACACACACACACACTCTTTCTTGTTCCACTCGCCTCAACTCAGCCATAAATCATCCTATTCATTTTTCTGCAGATGGGACTATCAAGAAAGTTACAGACCCAACAGGAAATGTGAATCTGAGTCCGTTTGAGCAATGGGAAAGTTCTCGGGAATGTTTACAAAATGGGCAGACCTCGACCAGCTGCCCAGACAAGTACCAGCTTACCGAAAAGGGGTGGGTAAACGTAACACAAGGCGACACTGGGGACTACTGCAAGCCAGGAGGGTGTGCAGAACACACAAGAACTGTGCTGATGTGTCTTCATCAAGTGAAGCGTGATTATAAGTTTATTGATCGGACCACTGTCCCCATTCTCAATGCGACTATTACAGCTGGATGTAATCATGGTACTGTTTATCGTATATTGCATTGCAAGAGCAAATTTGAAATTTTTTTGGTCATTCATTTTGGGATGGAGAGCGTAAGAATTTTATGTTTTTGCAGGTTTTAATGGAGTTTCTCTATGGGTGTCCAGTGCCAGAAAGTCGTTTCAAACCAAATCTGACCTTGTTTTCTCTGTAGTTCTTGCACTGTTTGTAATGGCCTACTTCAACATGTAAACCATTTCCAGTTACTTGCGCAGGTTGTGTGTGTGTGTGCTGTGTGTGTGAGAGGGGAAGCGGAATGTTACGTTAATGTATAATTACATGACAAATGCAATAAAAAAAATCTGCAGTTCTCTTTGGTTAAGATTATTTTGTAAATTCATATCTGCAGGAAAATCTAACAATTTCTTTCACTTCTTACTGTTATTTTCGGTAAATTTGATGTTTTCAGTACTACAAACTCTCAAAATTCAACAAGAACAAAAATAGAATATAATTTTGCAAAAAAAGTTGGTAATTTTATCTGCTTTTACGTCGAGTAGAAATAAGAAACAACAAGAAGGTCAACATCGAGAACTAGTGGATCTGGATCTGTTGATAGAAGAAGCAATCACTGCTGTCTTTTTATAGAGCTCTTCCTGGTTAGCGCCCACGAGTTTGTCCACTTCTCGTCCTTCTTTCAGGTAGAAGAAAGTCGGGGTGGCCTTTATATCCCATGAAGTACTGAACTCCTGCAACAAACAGCAATGTCCCAATAGCCTTTACTATTTATTGTTCAAGTTTTTTTTTTTTTTAAATTCTTGGAACTACCAAATACGAAGATTTTTTTTTTAAAAAAAATCTGTAAAATACTTACAGCTAGCTCATCGACGTCCACAGTCAAGAAGATGATAGAAGTGTATTTCTCAGCAAGTTCACAATAAGCTGGTGCTATAACTCTACAGGGACTACACCATGATGCACTAAAATTTACCACAACCTGTAAGAAACACAAGAAATTAATCATGCGAGAAAATTGAAGAAAATACGCTACCAACAACTGTTAAAATGATTATCGAAAAGGGAAAAAGATAGTTAAGAAAATTACCATTTTGCCATCTCTGTTTGCTTCGCCTAGCTTTTCTTCCCACTTCTCCATCTGTGTTATGAGGGTGACATTTCCTGAGGCAAGTGGAGCTGTTGGCAATTGATCATCTTCAGTTGGTTCGGAGGACTGCAGGAATTTCATGTTTCCAGTTGAAACAATGAGACGGAGATCAGCAAAGTAGGTGAAAGGTTTATCCTAAAGATAGTTTCAATAGAAAGCAAAAACAGATGCCACGGTCAAAAAATAAGGCTCATTGTTTTGGTACTTTCTGACAAATATTAGGGAGAAACGGAAACTAAATATGCAGATTCAGCAATTCCATATCGAAGAAAATGTATTTTGTACGTCAGAAACAGATAATGTATGACTTACCTTACTGCAGCAAAGTCCCATGGAGTATTTCACAGCGCTGGAAAACGACTCTCAGGGGTAATCTATATACCAAATATCGATAGCATAAGTAATCCATTTGGTTTTAGACATTTTTATACAGAAATGAACTAAATTTTTACATGCAAATTATCAAACTATCATGGCAGGCATGAAGAAATTCACAAGAAGAAAAAAAAAGGTCAAAGAAAGATTATCAAGCACACTCATTTTGTCTGCACCATTTCACCAAATTGAGGGTATGTAGTAACAATCGACTTTTGTTTCAAGTCTATTGCGATATTTACGTCTTTTTTTTTCCTAACCAATGAAAATTTTCTTGAAAGGGTGGAATGTGTGCCAAAATTACCCTCCAACCTCCAAAGGAAGAAGCTTTTGTCGGAATCAGAGAAAATAGGATTGAGATAATTTTGAAATACTCCCTCTTTCCCTAAATGAATGTCGAAAAAAGATTCAAATTTGATCTTTTCGACATTCATTTAGGGACGGAGGGAGTAGAATTCAATTATTAATCTGAAACATCAACGAACATAACAACATTACAAGCAAGGCGGAACGCGGAAGGCAAAGCATCACAATTATTCAGACATGCATATTGAAAAGGAAGGCACATCAACTGGCGGAAATTTACTTCTTTTTCTCCCTTTGAATAGGAAAAGAGAAGAATAGGGAGGAATGAAAATAACGTGACGAGAAAAAATCGTAATTGCTTCCTAACTCGAACAACATTCAAATGATTAATTGAGGCATTCACAAACAGAGATGATCTATTAGCACCAGATGGGAGAAGGGAAAAAATTACCTTTGGATCTTGCGGGTTGAAAAATATTTTAGTGATTTAAAAAAAAAATGGTAAAAGAAAGAAAGAAAACCCCAGATCAAGAAAATGCCGAAGATTTTCTTTCTTTCTTTTTTTCTTTCTTTCTAAAACTTTCAGAATGGCAATGGCAATGGCGGAAATGTTTATCGGAAGGAGAGAGAAAAGGACGAAGGTGATAAGCAGCTAAACCGCCAATTCTGTATACAACTAACTTATGAAAATGGTCCTTAAAATGTCCCCAAGACCAATAGCTATTTGTCTCTATATTGAAAATAAGTATATTCCCATGCATAAACTGAAGTCGAATACGGATTTGGAACAACTGCAGCAGCGACAGATTTGTTGGTACGCTGCAGTTATAGGTGTGGATAGAGGTAGACGTGTCCAAGGTTAAGCGTTAACCGGCTAACCGTAAGGTTAATAACCGGATTTTAACCGCCTAAACCGTTAACCGTCTAACCGCCTTAACCGCCTAACCGATAACCGTGTAACCGAGGTTAACAAAGGTTAAGAAATTTTTACTCCGGTTAACCGCCGGTTAATTAACCGGTTAACTTAACCGTTAATTAACCGTCGGTTATTCAAAAAAGTTAAGTTTTCTCTTTATATACTTCCGTTTCTTTTAAATCCGTTAAGTTTTCATTTCTTTAAAAATTCATACCTATTTTTCTATAACTTTTTGCAAAAATATTAGTCTTAACAACTATTTAAAATAGTTTTATTTATCCAAAAAAAAAAAAAAAAAAAAAACAGTTCATATACAGTTACATATTTAACAGAAACTGTTAAATATTTAACCTGTTTTTCAAAAAAGTGTTAAAACTTAACTTTTTATTCAAAACTATTAAAAAGTTTTTTTAACTTTAGATAAAAATCGACATTCTTGAAAAAAAAAAAAAATAATTAACCGTTTATTAACCGGGTTAACCGGGTTAACCGGATTAACCGTTAACCGGTTAACCGTAACCGTGACTTAACGGTTAACGGTTAAGTCCGGTTAATGATTTTAACCTTCGTTAACCGCCGGTTATTAACCGGTTAACCGCGGTTAATTAACCGTGGTCACGTCTAGATAGAGGTCAAGTATGCATCTATCTATAGTATAAATAAGAACAGTCCACCTCATCCCATGAACAGTACAATGAATAGTGTCAAATGCCAAATTTCCCATTTTACCCTCACTAAGTTGTCCCTTTCCCGTTTTGCCCTTTAAATTTTTTTTTTTAATTAATTAAAAAAAAAAAAAAAACGTGTTCTCGGACACAGGCTTTTACTAGTCTATAGTATAAATGGCAACCCCTCCGTGAACAGTACAATGAACAGTTTCATAAGCCAAATTTCTCATTTCCAAATTTCCCATTTTGCCCTCACTAAGTTGTCCCTTTCCTATTTTGCCCTTAAAAAAAAAAAAAAAAAAAACACGTGTCCTTGGACACGGGCTTTTACTAGTCTTTGGATAATGAGGGGCAGAGATCAAATTGACTGTTTCGGGATGTAGACTGTTTTGGAACCCAGCCGCAAACTTGTTCAACGCATTTAATCTCTACCCCACACATCCAAGAAAATACGGTCAAATTCACACCAAACAAGCAGCAAACCTATCATTGCCGCAGTTCCAAATCCAAATACCCACCAAGTCAATGTGTGGACTTATAAAGGCCCTTGTTTAGCAGACCAAATTTTCATGTTTGGTCTATATACGCAAAAAAAACAGTGACATTTTTGTGATGAGGTTCAACCTCAACTCTACTAAATCTCATGCATACTAAAAAAAATCTACAAGTAGTTGTACCGTACAATAGTGGCTGTATTCATAAAACCTCTATTGTACTAAATTTTACAAGAGAGAAATAAACAATATATTGCACAAAGCCAGGTAACCTATGCATGCTCAATGTATATGTGAATCCTGCCATAAAATGCAAGTCTGTCCGTCTCATATATTCTCTCTTAGTTCACAGATATTAGCTAGCAATAGAATTTGAGAGCAAATCACGGGGTCTGCACATTAGAGTTAATATCCTCTGACGACGGCCGATAATCGGACTCCGACTGACGTAAATCCTCAATCATTTTCACAACTTCATCCGTTGATGGCCTCATTTCAGGCACTTTAGCCACACAAGAAAGTGCAATCTGAAGCATTTGCACCATCTCTTCTTCAACATTTTGGTATCTCATCAGCTCTACATCAAAAACTTCAGCCGTCCATTCTTCCCTAACCACAGACCGGACCCACCTTGGTAGGTCAATTGACTCTTCGTGCCTGGATGTTGGGAGAGGGGCTTTACCTGTCAGAATCTCAAGCAGCAAAACACCAAAGCTGTATACGTCAGAACTTTGAGTCCCTTTTCGAGTTTCAAATACCTCTGGTGCACGATAGCCTATGCCTCGAGATTTGGTGGCTAGGAAGTTCATTAGAGGAGCTAAACCTAAATCGGAAATGCAGCCATCGAAATCTGTTGTGGCGAGGATGTTGGAAGATTTGATGTTTCCATGGATGAATTTAATTCCGCCTTCTTTATGAATGTGAGCTAGTCCTCTTGCGGAACCTAGTGCTATCTTCAACCTTGATTCCCAATCTAGTGGAGTTCTTCCTATGCCTCTATTACCTATCATTTAATTACAAAAATAAAATAAATTAATCATGCAGGTATATTTAACAGGATAGAGCATTAAAGAAACTCAAAAAAGAAATACAACTACTCGGTTCGATAAAAAGAATCATTTATTTTCTAGTTTGTCCCAAAAGAAGCTGCATTTCTAAATTTTACTCCCTCCATCCCAATATAAATGTCTATTTTTCCAAAAAATGATGTTCCAAAATGAATGTCCTTATTTTTATTTTTTTTTGAAAAGTTGCTAAATCATTTTCCTCAAACAAGAAGCTCTGATTCACACTTACACTCATGATGCAATATTGTGAGATCATTAAGGCTTTTATGTACTTACACTACTAAAAGTGCTTAAATTTGAATTTTCTCAAATATCCCTCAAAGTTAAAATTGGACATTCATTATGGGAAGGAGGGAGTATTTACATCTCCATATTGTTTTCTTTCTTTTGAAAACCTGAAAATGTTGGTCTAATGTGTCTCACATAAAACAAAAATGCAAATTTAAGAAGCAATTTAGAAGAAACATATGTCATTATGGAAATAAACTTAGTTAAAACGTCTGATGTTCAAATCAGGGACCTTGTTTAGGGACTAATGGAGGATCAAAAAGGCATGAAGTAGAGCATACCGTGCAAGAGAGCAGACAAGCTTCCAGCGGGCATGTATTCATAAACTAGAAGTTTCTCGTCCTTTGAATAGTAATAAGCACAGAGAGGCACAACGTTAGGGTGTCTGCCAATCCTCTCCACGAGCTCCATATGCTGTTCAAACTCCTTCTTTCCGATCCCAGCTTCCTTCATTCTTTTTACCACTACCATTGTCCCTTCATCCAAAGCAGCCTTATAAGCTGTTCCATAGCTCCCTTTCCCAAGAACTTCAGCCGAAGCCCTTAACAAATCCTCGAGATTGAAGTTATAGGAACTTCCTTCAAAAAAGACCAGCTTGTTCTTCTCGGCTGCTTGCACCCCACTGCCAAAGTCGTCAGATTTCTCATTCTTACCACCATTAGAGGCCTTAGGTTTGAACACGCTAACGACACTCTTGTTCTTCTTTTTCAGACGGTAGAATATGAACATTAATGCAAGTAAAAGTAGCAGCGAAAAGACTCCAACTGCAATGGTAATAATAACGCCTGTTGTCAGTTTCTTCTTCTGTTTACGAATATGTAAGGGTATTGAAGGAAAGTAGTCAGGGAAAGGAGAAGTTGACAATGTGGAGCACTGGTTAAGAGGCGGTCCACATAAAAGTATATTTCCCGAGAATGAAGAAACTGGAAATTTCTGAAGGGATAATGGAATTGAGCCATTTAGAATGTTATGGCTCAAATTCAAGAACCGAAGCCTCGAGAGATTGAGATCAGGAATATCTCCTGAAAATGAATTGAATTGGAGGTTCAACATAGTGAGCCGCTTCAAATTCTTCAATGTGGCTGGAATTTTGCCAGTGAAAGAGTTGAAGGAGAAGTCCAAAACACTAAGTTGAGGAGAGAGAAAGGGGGGAATATGACCAGACAAGTTATTGTTTTGAAGGTAGAGGGATTGGAGTGAAGGGATAGAAGGAATATCAGAAGGAAGTTCTCCATTGAGCAAATTGGACCTTAGGCTAAGGATTTTGAGAGCATCTAACTTTCCTAAACTGTTGGCTGGGATTGGACCGTAGAGTCCAACAGCAGGTAGATGGACAGCGATAACTCTAGTTCCATTTTCATTACAAGTGATGCCAACCCAAGAATTGCAGATTGGGACTGTAGAATTCCAGTTGAGTTGTCTTTGATGTGGGACTGCAGTAGCAAAATTAAGGAGGGCCTGTTTATCAGAGCTCAGGTCTGCAGTAGTCAGAGGAAGAATAGACAGTAAGAGGAATAAGTAAGAAAGAACTTCCAGGAACTGGAGCTTCATGGTGTGTTTTCAGTGTAGGTATATGCAGTAGTGTAAAATTCTGAGTCTGATCTCAACTCTTCTTGTCCCTCTCCTGCTTCATGCCAAACAAAAACGTCAATCAGGTGTGGAATTGCAGCAACGATTTATAGCCACGAGGCCCACAACAATACAAGAGATGTAGGAGAGATGGGAAAACTTAGCCTGTGTGGAATTGCATACAATATGATGGGAATAGGATAGAGGAGCTTTAAACTGCATTGGAATTGCATACAAAACACAGAACAAAGAAGGTAATATGGGTTGGAAAAGGGAAAAATAAACAAAAATATGAAGCAACCTGGTATATATTCCTTTGAAATAATTTTCTAATGAGTAGGGAAAGAACAATTTGATCCATGGTAATTTGTATACTTTTCTCTCAGAACTAAGCATGTAGTAGTACATAGAACTATCAGGAGTGAGGTAAACAAATCAATAACAAGGAATAATTAGATTATACACAAAAATATGAAGCAACCTGGTATATATTCCTTCAAAATAATTTGCTAATGAGTAGGGAAAGAACAATTTGATCCATTGTAATTTGTATACTTTTCTCTCAGAACTAAGCATGTAGTAGTACATAGAACTATCAGGAGTGAGGTAAACAAATCAATAACAAGGAATAATTAGATTATACACAAAAACCGGGGGGGGGGGAGGTGGATAGTCGTAGCAGAGGATTGTTGTTTACCTTACTCTATTTGCACATTAGAATTGTTAATAAACCAGATGTAGCCCCAGATGCCAGAGACCATGAAAGAAATGGAGTGATGAAACATTGAAGTTATGTTTTAAAATTATGAAGAGGGAATGATTCCTATATACTCTAGTTGAAAGTTCTTTCTGACAGAAATGGTATTCTTTGTCAGACTTTTTCATCGAAAAAGCAACCTCAATTATTTACGCTCTTGATTTTGGTGAAAAAAGTGAGAGCGTGAAAGTTTAATCCCAAGAAATTAATATACACTCAAATGGCTAAATTGGAGTTTTTTAAGAAGAACAACAGTATCTTAATTTTGAATTCTCCTTTTGTCATGTTTGTAAAAAAAATCTATAATACACAATTAGACCTAGACCTTTACCCTAAAGAGAGCAAGTACATTCAGATTTGACTTGTAAACACTTAATGGAGGAAAATAAATGTTACTCATTCACCCTTCACAAATACATCCTCCTCCGTCACAAAAAAAATAAAAAACTGTTGCATTTTTTAAAGAGGGAATAAGTCTAGTGCACTTTCATGAAGGCAAAAACAAGTAAAGCTAAAGCTACATCCTTACAAAGTGTGCCAGTGTACAGTGCGACTCTTTTTTTGCAAGGATGGAGTACGCTACAATTTTATGTTTTAACAGGAGGGGGAACCAAGTGTTGGGCTTTCTCATAGAGAGGAACCGAAAAAAAGAAAAGGATAGTAGCTCAGATACCCATATCCCTAAACACTTTGCTTAAATGGTTAGGTGTGGCTAAATCTAATTATGTAGGATTTACAGCTGGAAAGGTAAAAGTATAAACAATTCTAATGTTCAAAAAGGAGACTTCATTCTGTAACAAAAATAAAACATAAAATTGAAGAATTATTGTATATTGACATTTTTAAAGTGTAAAAAGCATTATCAACTCTATATTAATAGTATTTTTACACTCTAAGAAATACCACTGTTGATAGTCTAAGGGATGATTATAAACAATCCATACAGAAAGGAAGGTTAGTGATCATATGATCATAGAGAATCTAAGCCACAAAAGAAAAAGATAAGTCACTAAAAAAGAAAAAGCAAAAGCCCACTACCTCCTTTGCTCTGAGAAAGTTAAGCATTTTACTTAGAAAGTGCTTGGCCTAACATGCTTAAGAATCCAGTGTGGTATTCCTTCCTTTGATAAGAGTTATTATGCTTAATGACATTGAGTTAGCTAATTGGCTAAAGAATAATATTCCTAGAAATGGTAAAGCTAGAGAAACAGCAGCATAGCATGACTCTGTAAGAGTACATGCTACTACTTTGTCTTTAAAAAAAAAGGGGTTTATTATTAATGAATGATTTAATCTATAACAAGAGTGGCACTTGAAAATACATTTGGTGGGGATTGAACCCTGACTTTCATATAGAAAGGAATACTGATGTTGCTTGAGCTAGAGCTCTTTGGCTACATGCTACTACTTTGTCATCTCATTTTATATTACATTATGTAATTTCAATCATTGAACAAAGCTCGTACCTCAAATTACAGTTAACTATTTCAATCTCTATTGTAGGCAATTATCTGTAACATTTCTCCAGGGAGTGATAATTACAGTTGGATGAGTCAATTCCAGTTTTACTAGCAAAGTTATTTACTAATCACAGGGTTTACAGAATTCAGACAAGTATTCATACCACGAAAATTAAAAAACATTCTAATTAGGAAGACCACTGAAAGTTATTTCTTCTAGGAGAGAACAATAAAGTGTCTGACAGATTTTTCTTCTAAGAGAGAGACAACAATAAACCGTGATTATCTAGTTAAATCACAAAGCTGTTAATTTTCAGCACATGTAAAGCTTCAAGGCTGTGGCATTTCCTGTCCATTATAGGAAAGGAACAAAAAGAGCTTTGTTAACTTTCAAATTCTTGAACTTATCCACAACAAGAGTTTGTTATTATAGATAACATTTCCAGCTGATAAAAAACAAAGTTCTCAACTCCCTACATCTCGTTAACAACGAATTGACAATAACAAAATTGCTAGACAGAAACTCAATACTAAATTTAACTCCATAATAATTGTCAATTTTAAACAATTCAAAATAATCTCCAGAGACTTTTAGGGTTTCAAACCAATGTCAACTTACAGTGCCTCCACAGTCAGACCAATCTCAAATCTGAAACTAAATCCTTGTACCTCATTCGTTATATTGTTGCCCCAGGTATGCGTTTTTCGGGGGAGGGTGAGATCCCGGCGGTCGTATTTGATGAGGGTGAATTGGATGGGAGGAGGCGCGAAATTTCAAACGACGCAAATGAGAGAGAAGAAGATGGGGGAGAAGATAGAGAAGAAGGTGATGGAAGCGAAGGAGGTGTCCACCGGTGATGAGAAGTCCGATGAATGTAAGGTGGAGGAGGTGAGTCAGGCGAAGGATCATCTTCAAGTGAAGTTGGAGAAAATAGAAGATAGGCGGGAGTACTTCTGCTCGGAGAATCCTGAAACTGAAACGGAGGAGTGCGTCGTCTTCTACGATTGAATCACCGTAATTCTTCATTTTTTCAGTGTTTAGATTTTATATTGATGTCTTGTGACCAGAGATGGCGGGAGATGGAGATGATAAATTTCAAAGGTAAAAAAATTATTTAAAAAAAAAAAAGGGAAAACGGAATATGGGAGTTTTAGATATTCATTGCTTCATAGATTTTTTCATTTCATTTTTTTTTGTTTTTTTTTATAAAGTTGGTTCTGTGGTAGATTAATTAACAAAGATTTTTATACTATCTTATCCCAAAATAAATATTAATCCTATATTTTTAATTTTTATCAATTTAATTAAAATTTGTACTTCCTCAATTCAAAAAAAAAAATCAAATTTTCCCTTTATAAAGATCAAAATTAAAAAAAAAAAAAACGAACGTTAGTTTTGAGACATATTGAATATAAAGTTTAAACATAAATACTAATGCATTAGAAATAATATCAATATCGATATCAATTTTTATAAATTTAAGATTATTAGATTGATACTTCCTCCTAGGTCTGTTTGGTAAAACTGAAAATTAAGCTCTGAAAATGTAGAGCTGAAAGATATAGAGCTGAAATTAATAAATTGCTGAATTTTAAGAGTTCAGTTTGTTTGGTAATGGCAAATCACTTATATCTGAATTTATTTAAAGTTTGAACTTAACATTCAAAAAATTATTTGAATAATCTTAATGAGTTAATGAGTGTATAATAAAATAAAGTCTTCAACATATACGTCACTATTATTATAATTAGATTATATTTTATAATATTTAAATATTTTTTATTAATACTTTCTTTGACCCATAATAAAATTTATCTTGTTAATTATTTTGATAAATTTGTCTAAACTTTGACAAAAAATGAAAAAAATAATTTAATTATGATACTCTATTAAAATATAATTAATATCAATAGTTTAATATAAATAAAATTACATTTAATACTAGATCAAATTTAATTTATATGAAATAAAATTTATCTTGTTAATTATTTTGATAAATTTGTCTAAACTTTGACAAAAAATGAAAAAAATAATTTAATTATGATACTCTATTAAAATATAATTAATATCAATAGTTTAATATAAATAAAATTACATTTAATACTAGATCAAATTTAATTTATATGAAAAGTTAAAATATTTCAACAAAAATAAAGTATCATTTAATATATAAATAAAATAGCTGATGGATGGATTGGAACTCATTCCATTTTTAACTTTTTCTTTCTCCCTCTTAATTGCTTAAGCTACTCATGTCCAACTTAAAATTAATAGCCTTTTTTAAGACAATCTTAATTAATTAAGTGATTGCAATTTACCTTACCAAACATGCTTAACTTTTTAATCACTTAAAGTGTTTCAAATTAAGAGTTTAATTGGGTTATCAAACAAGCCCCTAGACACTAACAACCCTTACTTTTGTAACATTATTTTTTAATTCTTATTCTAATATAAATGGATAAGATATTATGGAAGGAGTAATATTTTTAAAATTTCAATTAATAAAATTGAAATATTACACTTATTTATTTTGGGAAAATATATACTCAATAGACAATGTGTTTATGTTTAACATATCAGTTCCAAATATAATTATTGTACATTACTCCCTTCGTCCCATAACAAGCGACGCAGTTACTGTTTCGCACGGGAATTAAGGAAAAAGTGAAAAGGTTGATGTGTTGTGAGTGTAGATAGTTGAGTAGGAGAGAGAATGAGTGAAGAGAATAGTAAATTATAATGGTGTTGTGAGTATTATAATAATGTAGGAGAGAGAATGAGTGGAGGAAATAGTGAAGATTCTTTTCCATTTTAGGAAGTGTGACTTATCAGTGGGACGCCCAAAATGGCAAAGTGTGTCGCTTGTTATGGGACGGAGAGAGTATATTTTTTTAACTTCGATTTTGGGTAAAGTTCACATTATATATTTTATTACACCTTAAGTCAAATCTGCTCCCGAGTCCAAAAATGGAGGGGAAGGGAAGGAAAAGGGAGGAAATGTACAATGATTTCCTCCCTAATGGTGCTCCCGAGTTTTTTAGAGGAGGGAATGGAAAGGAAATGGAAGGAAATAATGGCCTCATTTCCCTCCTACTCAATCCTCCCAAATGCGGGAGAAAATGGGAGGAAATAAATGTTGTTAATGAAAGTTATTTGATCTTCCTATTTTATCCCTCAAATATAATTTCTCATTTTATTTCATTAAGGACACAAATATAATTTTATATTTTTTTTCTTCCAATCCCCTTCCAACTCGGAAACACCTAGAAAATAAATTAATTTCTTTCCCTCCCCTTCCCTTCCCTTCCCTTCCCTTATCTTTTCTTTTTTTTTCTCTCCGTTAAAAATTCGGACCACACCCTAAAGTAAATTTGATGTTGAAGGGCTGCATGACAAGTCAGGTGAGGTGGAATAATTAGAAGAACAAAATTCAAAAGCCGTAAATCAGAAATTTGAGGCAACATGATTCGAATAATTTATCTCCAATTTCGAAATCTAATTTTGCAGTGGATGAACTACGCGTGATCAAAAACCATCCGGATGAGCGACTAGCTAGCGGCCTAGCCTGATGACTACCGTATTAATTCTTCTCATTCGAAATCGATTATTTTTTTCTAATTAAGATTTGAGCAAATGAGCAATGGCTTCTTCTTCTTCACACACATTCCACAAATTCACACAGGAAAACACACAGAGTGAAGGGAGAGAGAAAGACGTACCGAAATCAAGCTAACAGAAAGTCTCAGGCGACGACAGCAGCGGCGCTCGTCAACAGGCTTAAGTGACTGATCAATCTGCAGCTAGCAGATCTAGCAGAACAAATTCAAAATGCTGTGAGAGCTACGTACGCTTGATCTATGGTTGCAGACTTGTAGAGAGAGAAAAGAGAGATTGGCATGCATTCGCACCTGAATTGAGAAGAGCAGACTATTTCTTTGACCGTTGTGAAAATTGGAGAGCATTTGTTTTGAGACATAGAGAAGGAAGGATTTGGTTAATACCGAGCGGCTATGACGACTGGGTCAATTGAATATAAAGGTGTAATTACTGGCCGTTTAACGGATCTAATTACAGTAATTAAGTTATGCACCAAAAACTAACAATAAATTAATTAGCCTGTACCTGTATAATACTTATCAGATTATAAGCAATCCAGGATTTATGCGCCGAATTGAAGTAACATTTTGGGATTTCGTGGCGAGGTGGTGTGGTTTATTGGTGAAATAAAATACTCCACCACGTTACTTCTAAATAACTGTCTTTTTTTTTTTTAAATTTTCATCGATTTTAAAAAAAATAATTATTACTACATTTTAATAAAAAACCTATCAAGTTTATCTTTATTTATTATTTATCGCTTCTACATTAATTTACTCACTAAAATAATTAATACAATGATCCAAGTTCCTATATATAGGTAAATTTGAAAATTGAAATATTTCAATTTACAAGCGACAATTATTTTAATTCAAAAATAATTAAAAAAAGCTACTATTATTTTAAATCATTTTAAATCGGGGGAGGTGGTAGTTAAAGATGGGCCGCTTTGATTTTAATGAGTTTTGGTGAGTTAAGTAGAACTGATTAGTGTGTGATGCGTTGTTTTAATGCAAAATTATATTTTATTTTCCTATCATATCCTTATTTATATTTTACATTTAACTAATCAATTAGAAATACACGAATTCTAATGCCACAAATAAGGAATGGTATAACTGAAAATGTAAAAATTAAACAAGACATTTGTTAAGTTTTCTTAAACTATGTAATTTTGTCTTATGGCCAAACATAAAAAGACGGAGAAGTAAATAAGATATTTTCTTGTCTCAAAAAAGATATTTTATTTTATTTTTAATGGTATAATGCAAATTAATTTTGACCATATATTAATATCAATTTAATTGATTTAAATTATTTTAAACTTTGTTAGTAAAATTCAATTAATAATTTATCAATAACAATTTTTAGATTTTTATTATGATGATAAGATCGACATTAATGTTTAGTCAAAACTCACTTGTATTAACTATCAAAAATTAAATGAGACTGAGCAGAAAGAATATTTGGTAAATTTCACATATTTTTCAATTAATTTTAAACTCACAACTCAAAAATGAGAAATATAATCTCAGTGAATATTACTCATCATTTTACTAGGAATTATCATTTTTATATAATAACAAAACATTAACAAAAATGCGTTTTCAATTATTTTTACTAACGAGTAAATAAATTGAGGCTAACTTATTCAATACTCGATCTAGTTTAGATTAGAAAATTGTGTTAATTAGTAGAAAAAATTTAATGTGAAACGTAGTGATTATGGTAATGCAATATCAAGTAATGGGACTAATCAAGGCAACTGAAATATCAAATATTGCTTTCAGAGTTGTTAAGTGTACATTCTAACAACCTACACTTTAAATGGTGTTATTATTTGAGATATTTATGGGAAATTACTTTTGAAATATGGATATTAAAAAAAAAAAAAACTCACACGAGTTAGATATTACAAAAAACTCTTTGTATATTACAAAAAAACTACCTTTTTTTAAATTTTATATTTTTTTTGCGTTCATCAAATAACTGATAAATGCAATTATCATTATAAACAATTGATAAATGCTTATATCAATTAGAAATTCATTTATCAGTTATTTAACAAAAAAATAAAGCACAAATTATTATTTAGAAAATTGATAAATGAATTTATCAATTATAAACAACTGATAAATTTATTTATCAGTTATAAATGCATTTATCAGTTATTTTAAATGAAAATAAAAAATAAAAAAATAAAAAAAAATAAAAAAAGAAAGAAAAGAAAAGTAGTTTTTTATAATAGGGATTTTTACCAATAAATCCTTGACATGGGGTGGAATTTACCAATAAAAACACACATTTTCTAAACTCGCCAAAAAGTCCCTTGGCCTGTTATAATAAATATCCCGACCTTTTCTCTCTCTCTCTATACGCACATTTTATCAATCACCGATTTCTCTATTTCTCTCTCTATACACGCATTGTTTTGCCGGGCGAAGTCTCTTCTTCTCTCTTCCCAATCAAAACCTAGGGTTTCTGATCTCCCAAACTCCATTGATGTAGCAGCAAAGACCCCTTCTTCTTCGGCACGGAGGCCTCTCCGGTGATCTCTCTCTATACGCAAATTGCGTTTCTCTCTCTCTCTCCTATGCGTCTATGTCGACGACGAGGACTGCTTCAAATTCCCCAAACCCAACGACAAGTCCCCCTCTCCCCATACCTCCCTCCTCCCCACCGCCGACGATGATCTCCGCCGCAATCACAACAACCCTCATCAACCTTCGACAACTACAATTGCCATGATCGTAATTTCCCTGGGCCGTGGCCGTCGGTGCGCTTGATTGAAATGCAGAATTGGTACTCAATTTGCAATTTCGCTTACTCTATCATAAACAAAAGTTGAGCCTGCAGCGATGAGTGTAATTTTATCATAGATTTACATGTTTATGTCTTGAAATTGGTGCGTCTTGAGTGTGATTTCTAATCAATTATGGTGTAAAGTAAAAGGATGATTATGCTGCCGATGATGATGAGTATGAGGAGAAATTGAAGAAAGAATCTTTGCCTTTTTTCTTTTTAGCCACGTGAGTTTTATTAACTCTTATCTTTAAGTGCTTGTAAAAATAAGATTGTTAGATACCTATTGATTTACTTTGATGTGGTTGTTGATGGTTTAGATATGGTGATGGTGAGCCAACCGATAATACTGCTATCAAGGCACCTGGTTTTGGTGAAAGAAGAAAGGCTCTCCTTCAAGATATTGCTATCCTGACAGGATCTGAGTTCCAAGCTAGTGACTTGGGGTTGCTGATTGAGAAGACAACTGTTGATCAGCTTGGTTTGGCAAGAAAGATCACCATCAGCAAGGAGTCCACAACTATCATTGCTGATGCTGCATCAAAGGATGAGATACTGTGCTAGAATTGCTCGTATTAAAAAGAGCTAGCAGAGACAGACTCCGTCTACGACTCTGAGAAACTCGCTGAGAGAATTGCCAAATTATCTGGTGGTGTTGCGGTTATAAAAGTTGGAGCTGCGACCGAGACCGAGCTAGAGGACCGCAAGCTTCGTATCAAGGATGCCAAAAATGCAACTTTTGCTGCCATTGAAGAGGGAATTGTCCCCTGAGGTGGTGCGGCACCGGTTCATCTATCAACATTTTGTTCACTGCCATTAAGGAAAAGATTGAGGATGCGGATGAAAGATTAGGTGTCTTGAAGATCACGCAAAAGTGCACCGTGGCACCAAAGAAATTTAATAGCACGTAACGCCTGGGGTCAAGGAGAGGTGGTTGTGGAGAAGATAAGAACAAGTTCTTGGGAGGTTGTACAATGCAATGACAAATGACAAGTATGAGAATCCTGTAGAGGCCGGGAGTTATTGATCCAGCTAAGGTCACCCGATGTGCTTTGTAAAATGCAGCTTTAGTTGCAGGAATGGTGCTCACAACACAAGCTATTGTTGTGGAGAAGCCCAAGCCTAAGGCACCTGTGCCTGGGGCCCCACAAGGTCTCACTGTATAATTAAATTGATCTATAGAGCCTGCTAGATAGTCTTGAGGGATTTTCTTGGAATTTTAAGTTATAGTGAGCTTTGCAGAGTTGTGTATCTTAATCTTGTTTTTAATTTATAGACGAACCCGAATATGGTTTGTGGAAAAAAAAAAGATTTTACAAATGGTTTACAGAGGTATGTTTTGTGCACCAAGTAAATTTATGGTACAATGGACTTCTATTTCAACCATTGTCGTGTGTTGACATTTGATTAATGTAATTTATAGGGAAATGAGAGAAGAGAGTGGCTTCAGAATCTTCATTACGGTGTATTTGGCCTTGGAAATAGGCAGTATGAGCATTTCAACAAGGTTTATAATTGACATTATGTTTTCGTTTGGTGAATCTGTACGTTTCACAGTTGTTGATTGTGAATTTGTGATGGAATAAACTGTTAAATGTGTTTCACAGTCCTAGACTTAGAGTTCGGTTTCATAACTGTGAGGTCAATTTCTCAGTTATGATTGTTGAGGTCACTTTCTCAGTTATTGTGCATAACTGTGTGATAGATTTCACTGTTTCTATGTTATTCGTTCATAGAACAACTGTGAGGTCTATTTTACAGTTGTTGGTTGTGATGTGAATAAGTGTGAAATGTTTTCTCAGTTGTTCATAGTGTTATAACTGAGAAATCAGTTTCTCAGTTATTCATAGTAATCTAACTGAGAAAACAGTTTCTCAGTTGTTCATAGTGTTATAACTGAGAAATCAGTTTTCTCAGTTATTCATAGTAATCTAACTGAGAAAACAGTTTCTCAGTTGTTCAGAGTGTTATAACTAAGAAATCAGTTTCTCAGTTGTTCATAGTGTTATAACTGAGAAATCAGTTTTTATAACTAGAAATCAGTTATTATAACTGAGAAATCATTATAAAATTAGTTTTTTTAACTGAGAAATCAATTTTTATAACTGAGAAATCAGTCCGTTGTTCATAGTGTTATAACTGAGAAATCAGTTTCTCAGTTGTTCATAGTGTTATGACTGAGAAATCAGTTTTTATAACTGAGAAATTAGTTTCTCAGTTGTTCATAATGTTATAATTGAGAAATCAGCTTCTCAGTTGTTCATAGTGTTATAAGTGAGAAATCATTTTTTATAACTGAGAAATCAGTTTTTATAACTGAGAAATCATATAACTGAGAAATCAGTTTCTCGGTTGTTCATAGTGTTATAACTGAGAAATCGGTTTCTCAGTTGTTCATAGTGTTATAACTGATAAATCCGTTTTTATGACTGAGAAATCGCTTCTCGCTTGTTCATAGTGTTATAACCGAGAAATCCGCTTTATAACTAAGAAATCAGTTTGAAATAAGTTTTAATACCTAAGAAATCATTTTTTATAACTTTGAAATTATTGTGAAATCAAATCATAAAAATGGGAAATTGAAAGATGTGATAATTAGTTTTTATAAATGTAAAATTACTATTGGTCAAATCATAAAGTTATAAAGTTGGTCTAATAATAGCCTAAGGACTTATTGGCGAATTTATTTGGTCTATAATAGCCTAAGGACTTATTGGCGAGTTTTGAAAATGTCAGTCCTTTAAGGTAGTATTTACTTGGCTGAAGGATGTATTGGTCAAAGCCTCTTTATAATATCACAACTTACATGGATTTTTTTTGTTTATAAATAGCATCTTTTTGAGGTAGTTTTTGATTAAAAAAACTCATTATTTTAAAATATTATGCATGATTTCAAAATTTGAAAATTTGAAATTCAAATTTAAATTTCCAGAGGAAATTAAAAAAAATACAATTAAATTGTGAAAAAAAAAGAGAGAAAGTATCTAAGTTAAAAGTTTTTTAAATTAAATAAAAAGCCAAATATCAAATAGTCCTTCTAAGTGAAACGACAAACACATATTTTGAAACTTACCCAACCGGCCCAATAATAATATGACTGGACACAAATGTCATTGCCAATTTGCATCAAATTACACATGAGTCTCTCTCCCCTCTCTTTTTTTTTTTTCTCCAAGCCTCCGTTTGTTCGGACATTTTCCCATTATTTTCTGGTGTTTGTTTAGCATCGAAAAATGGAAAAAATATTTTTTAAAAAATATTTTTCTCACTTTTCTAAGTAAATTGATTTACGAATTTTTCATAAGTAAAACATTTTTTGAAAAATAATAACATCCTCTGGTACACACATACCCCCACGTTACCCACCACACATCAATCACCCCCATCACCACCCCTCCCATCCCCACCCCCCCACCCACCCGTCGAGTTAAAAAAAATCATTTTAAATTTATTTTTAACAACTCCTCCCCCAATCCACTCACCACCCCCCTGCCACCCGACCGCACCCTCGTTAAGTAAAAAAAAAAGTAATTATTTTAAATTTATTTTTAACAACTCCTCCCCCACTCTACTCACCACTCGGCCCCTACACTTACCCTCACCCTGCTACTCCCCTCACACCCCCCCACACCTTCCCCCTCAAGCCGAAGTCAAAAAAAAAATTAATCATTTTAAATTTATTTTTAACAACTCCTTCCCCACTCCATTCACCACCCCCTGCCACCCTACCCCCCACCCCCTCCCCCACCCCGTTGGGTAAAAAAAATTATTTTTCGAAAAACAGTTTGAAGTTAAATTTTTTAAAAAAATTGACCCGACTAAAAGTGGGGGCCGGGCAGGGGGTAGTGAGTGGATTGGGGGAGGAATTGTTAAAAATAAATTTAAAATGATTAATTTTTTTTTTACTCGACGGGGGTGGGGGTGGGTGGGGTGTGGGTGGGTGGGTGGGTGGGTGGGTGGGTGGGTGGGGGGTGGGGGGTGGGGTGGGCTGGCAGGGAGTGGTGAGTGGATTGGGGGTGGTTAGTGGATTGGGGGGTGGGGGGAGGGGGCGGTAGTGGTGAGTAGGGTGGGGGTGGTGGTGGTGGTGATTGGGGTGGGTAAATTTGTAGTCAACTCAATCGAACATTTTTCGAAAAATATTTTCCTTATCAAACAGTCAAAAACATGTTTATCTTATTTTTCGAAAAACAATTTCATTTTTTGGAAAACATTTTTCCGGAAATCATTTTCCGAAAAATGTTTTACGCTAAACAAACGGAGCCTAAACTTTAATATGAAATATCTTAATATTCAAAAAAAAAAAAAAAAAAAAACACATTGTTAAAATGAATCAAATTAGTATCAATAACATATAATTTGGAGCAACTTTGAGAAGTTCATAATTGTTCTTTACAGTTGTTCCAAAAACAAGTAAGAGAAGTTCACAGTTGTTACAAGAAGTATTGAGAGAAAGTTCATAGTTATTCCAAGAATAACTGAGAAGTTTACAGTTGTTCCAATAAAAATTGAGAGAAATTCACAGTTTATTTTAAGAACACAATAGTTCAGAGCAACTGAGAAGTTCACAGTTATTTGAATATCACAAGAAGTCCACAATTGTTCTTGTTGTTCCAAGAACAACTAAAAAGTTTACAATTGTTCGAAAAACACAATTGGTTAAGAACAACTGAGACGTTCACAATTATTTCAATAACACAAGAAATTCACAATTTTTCTTGTTGTTCTAAGAACAACTAAGAAGTTCACACTTATTGGAAGAATAAATTGTTCAAGAATTACTGAGAAGTTCACAGTAGTTACAAGAATATAATTGTTCAAAAACAACTGAAAAGTTCACAATTGTTTAAAAAACAACTAAGAAGTTCACAATTATTCTTATTAAGAGCTTTACAAGTGTTCCAAGAAGAAGTTCATTAGAGTTGTACATGAATTCAAGTATCCATACTACAAGAAACGAAAACAGTCCACATTAATTTGAGAAGGAATAACAGGGGTGTAGGAAGCAGGGTCGAAGAGGAAAGCGGGAGGAAAAAAGAGACTAAAGGAAGAGAGAGATCGAAAAGAGAGCGCACTAAACAACATCGAGCGTGGAGAGAACTTGATTAGCTATGTGGCACAATAAAGATAACTTGAATAAGATGCAAAACAGTGGTTATAACTAGGCTAATAGAATGCATAATTTTTATGGTAGTTTGGTCAAGTGGTTCGGTCTGATGGTTCGATGTGACGAGACTCACAATTTCAAACTGTGATTTGGTATTTGGTATGTTTAGTTTGATGGATCATACTATAAATCAAAACAACCCAAATATGTGATTTGATAATTATTAAGAATGAACAAAACCACTGCATAATCCCCTGTCTCGGACTAAGAGTCCTGTCAATTGATTGCACGCTTATTAAGAAAACATCAAGAAATGAGGAAACAATAACTAGTAGGTTGAAGATATAATATCCAAAATAATGTTGATGATTCAACTCGGTAAAAGGTAAGGTAGAAAACGTTGATTTTTTTTGTAATTCAATAAAAAGGAGAGAGAATAAATGTCTAAATCATTATTCATTATTTGCTATTTTGGGAATAAAGTAAAGTGGAATTCTTAGTTTGAGACATATCAAAAAAGAAATTAGAACTCTTAGTATAGGACGAAGGGATAGTATTTATACTTGGAAACCGAAAGAGGCCTCGTAGTTTTGTTTCGGGTTCGTAGAAGAGATTTTTTGTCCCAAAATACTTGCAGTTTTAAAGTTTTTATAAAACTGATGAGCCCGAACATTCCAGGCCGGGCCTAAAGCTCGATTTGGTCCAAATGCCAAATATGATGTGGCGTATCCAAAACCGCGGGCACCTAGACCGCTAGAGTCAAGACCGCTATCATAAAGACCGTCCACAAGATGACCGTGCCAGCCGTGATCGTGATGCTAAAGACCGCACCAACTATGTTGACCGAGGTCTCATACCTGACTCCCGGTTATTCCACTAGAGTCCCGCTTGAAGTCAAAGCTAGTGATACAAAGGCCTGTACCTACACTGACGCCAAGAGCCGGCTTATCCCCATCACATTAAATGGTGGCTCAGTCGCCTACAATGCGCGTAAGGCGCCGCACCAACTATCGTCTGCCTCTTCTGTCCTTATCCAATCAAAGACATCCATCTGGAGTAAATCTTACTTTATTGTACGATTCAACCGGGCGCGGACACGTGTCCTAGGTCAAAGCCAGAGATATTCTCCAGGGCTGACATCATCAATAACTCTCTCTCTTACTATAAATACAACATTTGTCCCCATGGACAAGAGAGTGGAAAAAATAGCCATTTTAAACCACATTATCTAAACCCTAGCACACAACTCACTAAGACATTCCAAGTCTTATTCTTAGTTATTAAACCTTAAGTGACCTTACTCTCACACCCGAGGGCATGAGCTGGATTAAACTACTGCTTGGTCTCTAACTGTGATTCTTGTCTTTGTTGTATTATAGGTACAAACATCCCACCTACAAGCCAGATATCCTAATTCATTAAAACCCCGAAAGTCGTTGCATCATTAGTAGTTCAATTGTCAAGAACAATTTAGTTTTCTTATGTAATTTTGTGTCTTTGTCAAAACAAACACTTCTTCCAAACACTTTTAGCTTTTCCTCGCTCGAAAAATGACTGGCATTCCTCTTCAAAATGCCGGTTTTCTTACTCCTCCATGTAATAACCAAGCTTCTACCTCCCAACTAAATCCTGTCAGACCAAGCACCTCAGCCTTTAATAGGTTGGGTGGCCTTTCTATCAGCCAATGATCTCTCGCTCCTTCTCAAAAAGACCTTAGGGAAAAGCTTGAGGTTGCCCGCAAAGATAAAGCTCCCCACAATCCAAGTCCAAAAAACCCCACCTCTCATGTTACTCCCAAGTTGATACTCAAGAGAAACCAAGCTCTGGCTGAGAGGGCTAGACTAGAGGCTGAGACCATGGCTATAAATGATGCCCAGCTCGAGTTGGTTGAGTTGGAGGCTAATGGTGGTGTCCCATAGAGGAAGGCTCCCAAATGTTCTCCCAAAGAGTTCCCACAAAATCTCTGGCTAGTCAAGCTAGGGGGGCGAAAAGGTTAGAACCATGTTGACTTCGATCACGAGGAAGAGGAGGATGAGGAGATAGGAGAGGGAGCAAAATTTACTCCTCTCCCCGAGAAATCCAAAGCACAACCCATGGCTAAAGCCAAGGGGAAGGCCGTGATTTTTCCCTACAAAAAAACAAAGATGGACAACACGAACCCAGATTTTATCGCGTTCATGCACCAAATGTGGGAAACCCACCAGCAGGGTTCCACAAAATGTGGTTGCACCATGGATGCCTTTGCGGACAAGATTGCCACCTCGCCAATCCAAAGGAGGAAACCTCCTCAAATAGAGACCTATGATGGCCACCAATGTGAAGTGCCATATGGGAAGGTTTGAAGGACATATGGCCCTATTCTGCTCGGATGAGGTCGTCATGTGCAAAGCCCTAGCTATTTCCTTCATGGGCAAGGCTTTGTCTTGGATGTTGGACCTTAAGCCAAATTCCCTCAAAAGCTACAATCAATTCAGGCATGGCTTTTTAAACTCTTTTGCTGGGGCGGACGAGCCCGCGAGGCCAAAAACTGACTTAATAAGGGTCAAGCACAGTGCCTCGGAAACCACTAAATCCTACATCACTCAGTTCAGGAAGATGTTCGAGCAAATTGTGGACCTGTCCGAGAGCGATATTCAACTCTGCTTTGAGGGCGGCCTGTCCTCCAATTTCTTAAAAAAGAATTTTGCCTCGTACAGGCCCAAAAACATGGAGGAGATGTACGAGAGAGCCTCTGCTATTGCCTCAGCAGATGAGCCCAATGAGTTAGCTGCCCGCAGGCCGGCCAAAGAAAAAATTGAGCATATGCAAGAGGTCGGCCAAAGATCAGGTCGCGATCACGGTCAGGAGAAAAATAGAAACCGCAACACTGATAAACTCAGAAGGTTGGCAGACGAAACAGTTTATACATCCCTGACCGCGCCGCAGGCAGCAATCTTAAATGCTATGAAAGCTCCTCCTCCTCCCCCAATGGACCAAAGACCAAGCGAGAGGAGCAAGGCTAAGTTTTGTGACTACCACAATGATCACGGTCACAGTACTAAGGATTGCTTCCAGATGAAAAGGATTATTCAGCAGATGATCAATAATGGCGAGCTAGCCAAATGGGTGAAGGCTGATAATAGCAACAACAATGCTAACACCAATAGGGCATAACCTCCGCGTGGCCTGGAGAGAAAATAGAGATATAATATCGATGAGGATGAGCAAGGGACCTATGATATTAATTTCATTGGAATAGAGGCTCCCTCTAACAAGCAGCTCTCACATCAGATTAAGACTTTGGAGAAGGTCTTCTTGATTCCTCCCTTGGCTCCAGAAGAAGAGCAAGATATAGGATTCAAGTGAAGCGAGCTAGCCAACACTCTCTTCCATTCCACCCAACCTTTAACCGTACGAATGAGGGTTTTGCGGGCAAACATTAGTAGAGTCCTCATTGACACTGACACTGCCAGAGACATTCTTTACTACTATACTTTGGTAGAAATGAAAATGTCTAAAGCTCATCTTACTCCCTACGTCGGTCTACTTGAGGAATTCACTAATCACACTGTCCGCGTGAGGGGAATAATATACTTTGAAGTAACCATAGGGGAAAAGCCCCATCAGAAAACCACCAAGGTCACCTTCTTGGTTATAGATCTACAATCCCAGTACAACGCCATACTCGGCATCACTGCCCAGGCCGCATTGGAAATCGTAGCATCTGTTCCCCATCAAAGGATAAAATTCAACACCCCAGGTGGAATCGCGATCATCAAGAACCAGCCCGAGAGATTTCTCCAGACGTTGGATGAAAAGAGAAAACAGAAAAATCAAGCCTCTTGCTCACAATTAGATGAGGAAGCAAAGTGGAGCAAAGGCAAATTCACATGCCCGCTGCCCGAGTTCGTGGGTATGCTCTCCTTCCACTCCACTAAAATAGAGCTCAAAAAGAGCAGGAAGGCAAAAAGAATGGCTCTGATTGCTGGAGGCTATGTTGATAGGGGAATCTTGTGAGACATATAATGAGAAATCCTCTATTCCATGTCCGCTCTCCCTGGAGGAAGATCCACCCCACCAACAATCATTATTGACTCCCTACAAAATCGCGAAATCAGCGATCTCCGACCTAACGACAAGCTCGAAGAAGTGGTAATCAACGTCCACAATCCCGAGCAAAAAGTTAAAGTCGATATGTAAATTCACCCCAAGGAAAGAAAGATCTTAATTGAATTCCTCAGAAATAATAGCGATGTGTTCGCATGTAGAGTGGAGGACATGCAAGGTATTAGCGAGGACGTGATCGTCCATAAACTCAATGATAACTCCACCTTCAAACGCACCCATCAAAAATCAAGATACTTTTATCCGGAGAAGGAGATCACGATCAAGGAAGAGGTAGAAAAACTACTTAAGGCAGGGATAATTGAAGAAATATCATATCCCAAGTCGCTAGCCAATGTTTTTATGGTGAAAAAGTCCAATGGAAAATGGAGGATGTATGTTGACTTCACAGATCTCAACAAGGCTTGTCCCAAGGATTGTTTCCCTCTTACTCGAATTGACCGCTTGGTAGACTCTATAGCCGGGCACAGAGTTTTGAGCTTCATTGATGCATACTCTAGTTACTACCAGATCAAAATGGCTCCTGAAGATTTTGCCTCCGTAGCTTTCATCTTCGCGGGCAAAACATACTGTTACACAATGATGCCTTTTAGGCTAAAAAACGGAGAAGCCACCTACCAAAGAATGGTCAACATCGTTTTTAAAGACCAACTAGGCAAAAATCTTGAGGCCTACTTAGATGACATGGTAATAAAAACAAAGGAGAATTCCCACGAGCTCGACGTGGCAGAAACTTTCTCCAACTTGCTCCGCAATAAAATGAAGTTTAACCCCCTCAAATGTGCTTTTGGGGTGAAAGCGAGCAAGTTCCTAGGGTTCATAGTCAATCAGCACGGAATAGAGGCAAACCCAGAAAAAATTCAAGCGCTCTTAGATATGAAGCCTCCTGCATGCTTATAAGATGTGCAAAAACTAAATGGACGCATCACCACACTTGGCCACTTCATATCGTGGTTTGTAGAGGAATGCCTCCCTTTTTTCAAAACTCTTAAAGGGGGGAAGAAAGCCAACGAGTTTGCATGAAATGAGGAATGCGATTTTACTTTTGAAAAAGTTAAGAAATACCTCGAGCAGCCCCCTCTCCTCAACAACCCGATACCCGGGGAAGAACTTTTTCTGTTTTTAGCGGCCATTGACCTAGCAGTAGCCGCTGTTCTTATAAGGGAGGAAAATAACTCACAAAAGCCAGTGTACTATGTATCAAAGGCTTTGTCCGCCGTAGAAAGTCGCTATCTTAATATAGAGAAGTTATCTTATGCCTTTCTTGTATCTGCTCGAAAATTACGAACTTATTTTTCTGCACACCCTATAACTGTATTTACAGAAGCTCCATTAAAAAAGGTTTTGTATAAACCAGAGTCTTCAGGGAGGATGTTAGCATGGTATATAGAACTCAATGAGTTCCAGATCACCTACTCCCCCAGAAGGACCATCAAAGCACATGCCTTAGCAGATTTTGTGGCAGAAACATCGATCAAAATTGCGGACAGCGATCTGCCCCCAAGAAACCCAAGAAAGATCAGAGTCAGAAGTAGATCCACCCAAAGAGCGACCACAAGGAACATGGAATATATTCGTTGATGAATATACGAGCAAGTTATTAAGTGGCACGGGCATACTCCTGATCGCACCCTGCGGGGAAAAATTCGAAAGAGGCATGAGATTTAAGTTTGAAGCATCAAACAATCAGGCCAAATACGAAGCAATCATAGCAAGCATGGAGTTAGCCAGAGATATGGGGGTCCCAAATATTGAAATAAATAGTGACTCTCAGCTCATAGTAAATCAAATAAAGGGGGAATATGACACAAATAACCCAGTCCTAGCCAAGTACTGCGGTCTAGTAAAAACCCTTCTCAAAAGCTTCGAATACTATGAGCTAAACCAAATAATGAGAGAAGGCAATATAGAAGTAGACTTTCTCTCCAGAATCACCGAGCAAGAGATTGAGGATCTGAATGCAGGCTGCCAAATTGAATTCGTAGAAACCCCTACCATAGATCGGGTTCAGATTAACAACATTGAGGACAAAGAAAGGGACTGGGTAGATGAAATTCGAGATTACATCGATAAAGAAACCCTCCCCGAGGATCAAACAAAGGATAGACTCATCAAAAAGGTAGCCGCAAAGTACACGATCATAGACAAAGTACTATACCAGCGATCATTCACCAAACCTCTACTCAGATGTGTGAAAACTCATATGGTCACCAATTTACTCTATGAAGTCAACGAAGGAATCTGTGGCGGTCATCCAGGAGCCCGCACACTCTTGGACAAAATAAAGTTTCAAGGATTCTACTGGCCTACCATGAGAAAGGACGTAGAGGAATACGTAGAAAATATGACAAATGCCAGCGATTTGTGGACATCCCTAGACTCCCATCAACAGAGCAAATTTTGGTTATACCATCGTGGCCGTTTGATACATGGGGCATTGATTTAATAAGGCCGTTCTTAACCGCTAGAGGAAGCATCAAGTACGTAGTAGTGGCCGTTGATTATTTCAAAAAATGGACAGAGGCCAAAGCCTTGGCCACTATCTCCGAGGAAAATATCATCAATTTCGTCCACGATCACATTTGGTGTCGATTTGGGATACTAAGAGTAATAGTCTCAGACAATGGCACTCAATTCGCAACAAAATTTACGGCTGAATGCGAAAGAATGAAAGTCCAACACCGCCAGTTTGCAGTAGCCTATCCTCAAGGAAATGGTCAAGCTGAGGTCGCGAACAAGTTAGTTATCTCCGCCCTAAAGAAAAATTTGGAAGGACAAGGAGTACGCTGGTTAGACGAGCTCCATATGACATTATGGGTAGTCCGCATTATGAAACGCGAAATGAGGCCACCAGAAGGTGCGATCTATAAGACCTCGAAGAAAAAAGGATGAGGGCAAGAGAAAGAATGATTAACTACAAGCAGAAAGCCAAAAAGCATCATGACAAAAGAGGCTTTTTAGTTGCAGATTGGATATTAAGGAATATAGAAGTTCAAGGGACCCAACCCGATTTTCACAAACTCTCCCCGAAATAGGAATGTTCATATCAAGTGACCCAAATCATCAAAAAGGGAACCTATAAACTGTGGATAAAATAGGGAAAAGACCTAAAAAACACTTGTACCATCGATCACCTTAGAAAGTACTCCCTCCGTCCCGCTAGTAACCGCACTGTTACTGTTTGCACGGGGATTAAGGAAAAAAATAATGATATAAATGTTGTGAGTGTAAAAGTAAAATAGGAGAGAGAATGAGTGGAGGGAATAGTAAATTATAATGGTGTTGTGAGTATTAAAATAATGTAGGAGAGAGAATGAGTGGAGGGAATAGTAAAGATTCTTTGCCATTTTAGGAAGTGTGCGGTTTGTAATGGGACGCCCAAAATAGAAAGTGTGTGGTTTGTAGCGGGACAGGGGGAGTATTATTTTTGATCTTTTTATTGTAAAAATAGTGATAGAGGTAACAATGTATCAAAAAGAAAGGCGTTTTGGCATACTATTGTAACTCAAAATGAGCACGGAAATGAGGTCCTCACTACTGAAGCAACAGAGTGAATGCCCGCAAAAAAAAAGCGGATGCTAGCACGGTCACAAGCCTGCTGATGCGCGGTGATCTCCTTTATCACAGACCGCATGCCCGCAAGGATGCAACAAACGGTCACAAACCTACTGATGCGCGGTGATCTCATTGATCGCAGACCGCACGCCCATATGTACAAAGGCCAAAATTGAGCCCGTACTTGATCGCCACAAGACTCATGAAGTCCAAACGCGTGAACCATCAAAATATGGATATGGAAGCCAGCACGGCCCAAAATCTGCTGATGTGCGAAGGCCTCATTGACCAATGACAGCATGCTCGTATGTAAAAAGGCCAAAATTGAGTCCTTACCAGTGTCACTAGACTCCAAAGAGTCCAAAAATGCGCAACCGCCAAACGCGGATTCGAAAGCCAGCATCGGTTACGCCTGCTGATGAGCGGAATAGCCTCACGGCCATATTATGTATGCCCATATGAAAGCAGCTTACCTTGCCTTTTTCGAAATACATCGCGGACTTAAGAAGTCCAGACCGCATAAATCACTAAAGTGAATGGACGAGAGTGATGTGCAGTAGGAGCCCACAAAACAGACCGAGGTTAAAACCTCAAAGTCTAAAATAGGCCACAAAGAACTGTGATCATTGTGAAAAAGGTTAACTCGCGCTATTAAAACTTAAAGGTTTTTTTAATGAGTTACTAACTCATAAACGCGGCCTACAAACTAATAAAGGCAATACATTGCCCACGGTCAAAGCATTGAGTATAAATGATCATTCACAAGTCATACAAGCCTAAAGAGTAAAAGCAAGAATACAAATCTATCATGTTTTTATAAAGAAAGTATTCAAATATTGCAAAAACTCAAAAGCTAAAGACAAAGGAAGAATGGATCAAAGATCTTTTCATTAATAGATAAGGAAATTACAAAAACCTACATCTATTACATAAACCTATCTCTAAACAGTTGGTGGAGCAGGCTCTTGAGTTGCTTGAGTTTCTGTGATAGGATCTGGAGTAAGAGAAGGGAGAGTATCAATTGGAGGGTTGTCTTGAGCTGGAGCAGTTGCTGACCGCGTCATAAATAGCTCACTGACCGCATGCCCATTGGGAAATAGGTGAGCACCAAAGGCTTCTAGGGATAGCTTTTCCTCACCCCACCTTAGCGTATCAAGCTCATCTGTTAGGCTGGGGGCGGTGACTGCGGCCACGGGAGGCAAGGTTGATGCTGCTGTTGCATCCAAGCTATATATGTCTTCCTGAGCCAAAGGGACCAGTGCATGCCTGTGAATGTGGTGCCCAAGGTGCGGCGCTTTTTCGTGTTTTGAACCACTTTCTCGTGTAAGGGGTCACCGCCTCACATCGGTTTGAAGACATCCGGTTTAAATTTAAAAACGGAGTCGCCACGCCATTTTGATTTCCTCAAAACTTTGAAAAAAAGGATTAGGGTCCGGAGGTTAAGTTACTCCTTGGGAAGAACGTTTGGCGTTCACCCAAGGAGCCTTGCCGAAGCAAGTCTTCCAAGATCCAATTTTCGTGCTTGCTTTTGTTCTTTCGTGTATGTGTGTGTGTTTTGATAAAGGGGGAATATGCCAAGTGGTCTTCCGGACGTATAAACCATGAGTTGGTTATCGCTCGGGATTCCTTGGGTTTTGATATGTTCGGGACTTTGATCCCGTACTCATCTTGGACTTACGATCATCATTATGAGACCTTGGGTCACATGTGATCGGAATAGGGACACCTCTTTTTATAGTCCAAGAATGAGACTCTTTAGGAAGGAAGGACCTTTGCCTATCAATCCTACATCTTGAGACGATTTGAGCTCGATAGGGACATTTGTGCTCGTCTCAAATGATGATCGGAGATATGGGGCTTAGGTTCATCCATTTCTAAAGGGATTTTCGACTATAGCATCTTTATATGGAGGAAACGATGTAAAGATATGACCTTTATACCATTACGCCCCAAGAGATGCTTCAAGTACCAAAAGGGACAAAGGAGAGGGGTATAAAGATTGGATCTTTATACTCATCCTATGCCTTTTTGTGCCTTAATAAGGTCACTAGGCAATCCTTGGAGAGTGATCCAACCATGAGGGACATGGGGGAATGTATAAAGATTGCATTTATTATGTACAAAGTAAAGGGACATCACATCATCACGCGGTGGATCTTCCCTAGAACAAGCCACGCGTGGATCTTTGTTCATCCTTGGGAAAGGATCCCCGATAAATCCTTTGTGTTGGGGGAAAACAATATTTAAAGTGCAGATTGATATGAGATTACAACTTGGAAAAGGTTAAAATCAGATTACAGCTGAAAAGATGAAGTGTAACGACCCTAACCCTAGGCACTATTTTAGCATCATATTATATTCTTTTAATATTATTGTTAATATTATGAGATCATTTTATATAATTAATTTCTTATATTAGGTTGAGATGATTGGGAAATTAAATAAAGCATCTTGGGAGAAGTATAATAATAGAAATGGATAAAATAAATAAAATGTGGGTAGTTAGGCTTCTTTGTGTAGGGGAAGTATAAATGGAAAATATTTTATTAGGAAGGGAAGGGGGGGCCGTATCCCCTATTTTCCTTCCCTCCCTCTTCTTAGTCAAAGCTCTTGCTTTTTCCCATACTCCTCCCATACTTCCCCCCATCCATTCCATTATCCTCCTTCAATTATTAACCTCCCCATTCAATCATTCTTCCTTCTTCAACCTCCTCCATTCTCTCCATAGAAAGCCTCCATGGAAACCTCCCTAGACATTTCCTTCTAAAAATTATAATAAATTCAATTCTTCTCCATTTTCTAATCCAATTGTACTTTTGTGCTTGGTGCATCTAGAGGAGTTTATCAAGCTAAGAAGATCCTTAATCCATCTCATATTTACTAGGTAAGTTATTATGACTTCCTTCTAAATATTGTTCACTTTATGTGTTAATGAATATTTTGTGAAAAGAAAATGATTGTGATATTTTTGAATAAGGTTATTTGAGTAAAATGGGTTAATTAAGGATGAATTGATTTTTAGTATGAAATGGGGGTTTAAGTTGGAAGAATGAGGGTATAAGGAATATAAAAGGTTAATGACTTTAATGGAGTTCTTGTATGTAGTTATGTTCCTCTTATTTTGATTTGTGAGATGTAAGGAGTATATCTCATTTGGTAGAAAGAAGTAGAAAAAGGACTTGTTATACTTTTAATTTTGTGAGTTATTATGATCTTTCCTCCTATTTAATGTTAATGAACTATTAGGTGTTGTTATTTTTATTAATGGTTAATTGATGCTTAGGAAACCTTCTTGGAGTTGATAAATGGGTTAATGATAAAGAATGATGTGGTTTAAGGAAGTTTATCAAGAGTGTAAGAAATGGGTGGAGTTAGTTTTAGAAGATTGAACTTGAAATGTGTTAGTAAAATGGGTTGGAAATCTTGTGATAAATAATTTATGTTTATATTATTTTGGGGTTTAAATGATTTAGGATGAGGATTGTAAAGTTAGAAATTCTTTTGGGGTTCATGGAAATAAGGGTTGTTAAAAGGAAAAGAAAATAAGTAAAAAGGGGATTTGAAATATGGACAATACTGAAATTGGGCTTGGGCGGTCGCCCATGAGGGGGGTGAGCGGCCGCCCATGTGTGCAGAAACTTAGTCTCCTGGAAATTCCTCTTGGGCGGTCGCCCAAGAGGTAGTGTGCGGTCGCCCATGTGGGCAGTAACTTGTATTTCCTTTGAAACTCTCTTGGGCGGTCGCCCAAGTGACATGGGCGGTCGCCCATGTCACCAGATCCTCCTTAGATACTTTTCTTGCTGATTTTCACCAACAACCTAGTAGTATGATTCCTAACCATTATAAATTAGTGGAACTTAATCAAAACCGGATATGAATTAATCATCTTTAATCGAGGGTAAAGTAGAATACCTTGACTAGGCCATGATGTCTTATTTGGTCAAAATGGAATTATGGAATTAGTTTATGGTTTAGAGTGGCCGTACTTGCCTCATACCCTTGGTGATTAGATAGTGTAGAGACTATAATTACACTATTGCGTTAGTTAGAAATGTTTATGTATCACATTGTGGCATTGTATCCCAAGTGGAGATTATTTGATATTGTTATGTTGTATCCCAAGTGTGGATTATTTGGTATATGGTTGTATTGTATCCCAGTTGTGGATTATCTGGTATGTTGATTATATTGTATTCCGGTGTGGATTATGTGGTTATATGGATACCTTACTTGAGTTCATATTCATTGATGGATTATGCATAGTGTATTAAATGAATGTTGCACTATGGTATTGATTTAACATGAGTATAATTTACCATGTTGTTATATTATTATCCCTTTTGTGGATTTAATTCAAGTAACTATTATGTGCTTGGATATTACATGTGATCAGGGGTATAATGGAATTCAATCAATTATTGATTTGTTCTATAAGTGATTGAAGGTTCATTATACCTGTGACCTCTCCCCTTTGTGGCCACAGAGTGGGTGTGCTAGCGACTGTATTGAGCCAGAAGCCTTACAGACCGCTGCGATTTGGTGATTGGGTGGAATGCTTCTGTATTAAGCCAAAAGCTTTACAGTTAGCGCTGATATTATATGATACTCTGAATAAGGGTCATATAAGTATCCTATTTTCTTATATGGATCTCTGGAGTATGAGTCCTATAAGCGGTGAAGGTGCATGGGGGCAATTCACCAAAGAGAGGAGTTTCACTCCCACGTTGTACGACTTATTGTTCAGACGGGAAAGGTAAAATGAGGTAACGTAAGGTGTTTACCGCTTTAATAATGTGCTATGTGTAACCATGCTATTATGTGCTTGGATATTACATGTGATCAGGGGGTATAATGGAATTCAATCAATTATTGATTTGTTCTATAAGTGATTGAAGGTTCATTATACCTGTGACCTCTCCCCTCTGTGGCCACAGAGTGGGTGTCATGCGACTGTATTGAGCCAGAAGCCTTACAGACCGCTGCGATTTGGTGATTAGGTGGAATGCTCTGTATGAAGCCAAAAGCTTTACAGTAGCGCTGATATTATATGATACTCTGAATAAGGGTTATATAAGTATCCTATTTTCTTATATGGATCTCTGGGGTATGAGTCCTATAAGCAGTGAATGTGCATGAGGGCAATTCACCAAAGAGCGGAGTTTCACTCCCACGTTGTACGACGTATTGATGTGGGCACCCCAACCCCGGACCTAACGCGTATCCCGAACTTGAGGAGCTCAACTAGGAAAACCCATCTTAAATTTCTAAAACTTTTATTTCACTTTAAAAGAAAATCAATTCTCAAACTTTCAAAATAAAGTCAACTAATAATATCTCCACTCGGAGGAATTTCAACAAATAATTCAATAAACCATAACCTGACCAATTACATTGAAAACCCTGATTAACATTGTTTAACAAAAGAGTTTTCCATACAACTTATAAAAGAGTAATACTTAAATATGATTCCCGACAACCCACTCATATACCTATCCTGACAAGTCCCAAAAGCAAGAGTCCAAACTCTTTTCCCGGCCTCACTGGTTCAGGCCACCTGTCTCAAAGACAATCTAAAACAAGAAAGGGAAGGGGTGAGAATAAATCTCAATAAGCTATTATGAATGCAGCAAGATGCCAAACAAGATGCAACATATAGCATGGTTACACATAGCACATTATTAAAGCGGTAAACACCTTATGTTACCTCATTTTACCTTTCTCGTCTGAACAATAAGTCGTACAATGTGGGAGTAAAACTCCTCTCTTTGGTGAATTGCCCCCATGCACCTTCACCGCTTATAGGACTCATACTCCAGAGATCCATATAAGAAAATAGGATACTTATATGACCCTTATTCAGAGTATCATATAATATCAGCGCTAACTGTAAAGCTTTTGGCTTAATACAGAAGCATTCCACCCAATCACCAAATCGCAGCAGCAGTAAGGCTTACGGCTTAATACGGTCGCTAGCACACCCACTCTGTGGCCACGAGAGGGAGAGGTCACAGTATAATGAACCTTCAATCACTTATAGAACAAATCAATAATTGATTGAATTCCATTATACCCCCTGATCACATGTAATATCCAAGCACATAATAGTTACTTGAATTAAATCCACAAAAGGGATAATAATATAACAACATGGTAAATTATACTCATGTTAAATCAATACCATAGTGCAACATTCATTTAATACACTATGCATAATCCATCAATGAATATGAACTCAAGTAAGGTATCCATATAACCACATAATCCACATCGGGATACAATATAATCAACATGCCAGATAATCCACAACTAGGATAAAATACAACCATATATCAAATAATCCACACTTGGGATGCAACATAACAATACCAAATAATCCCCACTTGGGATACAATGCCACAATGTGATACATAAACATTTCTAACTAACACAATAGTGTAATTATAGTCTCTACACTATCTAATCACCAAGGGTATGAGGCAAGTACGGCCACTCTAAACCATAAACTAATTCCATAATTCCATTTTGATCAAATAAGACATCATGGCCTAGTCAAGGTATTCTACTTTACTCTCGGTTAAAGAAGATTAATTCATATCCGGTTTGGATTAAGTTCCACTAATTTATAATGGTTAGGAATCATACTACTAGGTTGTTGGTGAAAATCAGCAAGAAAAGTATCTAAGGAGGATCTGGTGACATGGGCGACCGCTCATGTCACTTGGGCTACCGCCCAAGAGAGTTTCAAAGGAAATACAAGTTACTGCCCACATGGGCGACCGCACACTACCTCTTAGGCGACCGCCCAAGAGGAATTTCCAGGAAACCAAGTTTCTGCACACATGGGCGGCCGCTCACCCCCCTCATGGGCGACCGCCCAAGCCCAATTTCAGTATTGTCCAGATTTCAAACCCCCTTTTTACTTATTTTCTTTTCCTTTTAACAACCCTTATTTTCATGAACCCCAAAAGGATTTCTAACTTTACAATCCTCATCCTAAATCATTTCAACCCCAAAATAATATAAACATAAATTATTTATCACAAGATTTCCAACCCATTTTACTAACACATTTCAAGTTCAATCTTCTAAAACTAACTTCACCCATTTCTTACACTCTTGATAAACTTCCTTAAACCACATCATTCTTTATCATTAACCCATTTATCAACTCCAAGAAGGTTTCCTAAGCATCAATTAACCATTAATAAAAATAACAACACCCAATAGTTCATTAACATTAAATAGGAGAAAGGATCATAATAACTCACAAAATTAAAAGTATAACAAGTCCTTTTTCTACTTCTTTCTACCAAATGAGATATACTCCTTACATCTTCCAAATCAAAATAAGAGGAACATAACTACATACAAGAACTCCATTAAAGTCATTAACCTTTTACATTCCTTATACCTTCATTCTTCCAACTTAAACCCCCATTTCATACTAAAAATCAATTCATCCTTAATTAACCCATTTTACTCAAATAACCTTATTCAAAAATATCACAATCGTTTTCTTTTCACAAAATATTCATTAACATATAAAGTGAACAATATTTAGAAGGAAGTCATAATAACTTACCTAGTAAATATGAGATGGATTAAGGATCTTCTTAGCTTGATAAACTCCTCTAGATGCACCAAGCACAAAAGTACAATTGGATTAGAAAATGGAGAAGAATTGAATTTATTATAATTTTTAGAAGGAAATGTCTAGGGAGGTTTCCATGGAGGCTTTCTATGGAGAGAATGGAGGAGGTTGAAGAAGGAAGAATGATTGAATGGGGAGGTTAATAATTGAAGGAGGATAATGGAATGGATGGGGGGGGAAGTATGGAAGGAGTATGGGAAAAAGCAAGAGCTTTGACTAAGAAGAGGGAGGGGAGGAAAATAGGGGATATGGCCCCCTTTTTCTTCCTAATAAAATATTTTCCATTTATACTTCCCCTACACAAAGAAGCCTAACTACCCACATTTTATTTATTTTATCTATTTCTATTATTATACTTCTCCCAAGATGCTTTATTTAATTTTCCAATCATCTCAATCTAATATAAGAAATTAATGATATAAAATGATCTCATAATATTAACAATAATATTAAAAGCATATAATATGATGCTAAAATAGTGTCTAGGGTTAGGGTCGTTACACTCACTTCCCCTTAAAGAAAATTTGTCCCGAATTTTAAAAAGACTTACCTTAAAGATCAATAACAAAGGTTACTCTCCCAAGCATTTTGAATTACAACCTTCAAACAGTTTCCTCAATGTCATGATTCTTCTATACATTCTCACAACCCAAGTATTCTAGAATTTAATCCCGGAATTTCGATTCTAATAACTCTCAACGGTTTCTCCACATAAGTCAAATCCGCCAAATCATCCTTAACTGAAGAACTCCATACGTACGAAGGATCATACAAATAAATTTTCCATACCAAGCTTTATACAATACCCATTCAATGCTAAACTAAAAACTATTATTATACGCAAACTTTCTAAGGTTAATTAACTTCTCAACTTGAAAGGAAGTCCATCACACAACACATAACCTATTCTTCAAGAATCTAGATAGTCTTCTAATCTCTTCCTTTCGAGTAACTAATTTCTCCAACTCTTAGGATCGGTAACAAGTCTCAAATAGAGCTTCAAAAGATAAGGTTCCTACTTTAATAACGCAACACAATTGCAGCCACTCTCGAGAAGAGAATAAGAAAATTTCACTTTATCTAAATTAACTTCCTCGAAACATACGCTATTACTTTCCCATTTTGCATAATATCACAACCTAATCTTCCTTTAATACACACTTAAAATTTCACAAAGTCCTCACATCCACTAGGTAAGGTAAGGATCAGATCTATAGCCAATCTATTCTCCATCTCTATCAATATGATTCATCCTTATTACATCCTACACCATTTATATATTCTTTAGAGTTAACTAAATCAATGATTTTACAATTCTCAATAATTTCTAAAAATTCCTTCGATAGTACTTGCCAACCCAAAGATCACAGACTCAATCCTCGTAAGATCCATGGTAACATTCAAGCTTAAGACTATAGAACCCAAATTTTGGAATCCTCTCGAGCCAAATCACACTGGCTAAACTTCTCAAACAATGACCTCTCACTAAAGGCAAATAACACAGTTCGCAAATGATCTTCATGATTCTCTCGTAACTCCTTATAAACAAAAAGGTCATCCATTACCATAAATCCATCAATATAAAGATTTAAAAATTCGGCTCATCAAACCCATAACCAACACATGAGATACTCCGATGGAAACACATTTACCATCTACTCGAAATTAGTACATAAAATTTCCGAAAAGACTTCTTATGCAAGTCTAACGAATACCAAATATCCTTTACACTTTTTAACCAAATTTTCTGGCTTTAACGCACATATAACAAAATTACCACCTAAGGTTTATCTGTATCAAATACTTATATAAGCAAATTAGGCATAGAAAAGGAGACTCACTTCTTATGATAGTCTACCAATGCATAACAACTACTTAACTCTCCAAGTCAAGTATATCTCATAATTACAAATCGGTAATCATACCAAATCAACTGGCAATACATGCACAACTATAACCACATCACCATCGTGGTAAACCAAAGAAGATTCGAGGTATCCTCTCATAAGAGCAGAATTCTCTAACAATAAAACAATTTCAAGTAATGTATGCCACATAGAAGCGAAATGCTATGCCAAACATATATGATATGAAACAGGATCTATAAAATATGACCCAATATGATGTCATGGTGTAGCCAAAGTATTCTACTTTAATCTAGGTTAAAGTAAGATTAGGTTGTGATATTCCTTCACGATTCGTTATCACGAGTTGGCCATGGGCACGACTCGTGCCACGGCCAGAAACAGGTAGATGTAGCACTTTTCCTTAAGAACTCCCAAAAACCAAAACTAGTCCCAAGCTTCTTCTACCTTGTGAACCTAAAAATGATTCCTAACTTTATTAATTCCATTCTAAACCATTTAACCCCAAAGTATCATATCCTAAATATAGATCATTTCCACTTGGTTTTTCCACCCATTTTTCTATCACATTTTAAGTTAACCCCTTTTTAATCTAACTCAACCAATTTCTTATACTCTTTATCACTTCCATGAACAACCACTTTATCCTAGTCATTACTCCATTTCTCAACCCAAGAGAGTGTCCTAACACTTCAAATCACAATTATAACCACAATATTAACATCAAATTATTCATGATCATTTAATAGGAGAAAAGTCATAATAATTCACTTTCTAACTCTAGTAACTTGGCCAAACCCACATTAAATACTTACACTTAAACCATTATCATCCCCTAATAACTCTATACCACTCTTCTTTCAACTTAGATCACCAATTTACAACTTAAGATCAATTCCAACTCAAATAACATTACTCAAAATACAAAAAAATCATCTTCTTTAAATAAGAGATTAATTAACACATAAGGTGAGCAATATTTAGAAGGAAGTCATAATAACTTACCTAGTAAATATGAGATGGATTAAGGATCTTCTTAGCTTGATAAACTCCTCTAGATGCACCAAGCACAAAAGTACAATTGGATTAGAAAATGGAGAAGAATTGAATTTATTATAATTTTTAGAAGGAAATGTCTAGGGAGATTTCCATGGAGGCTTTCTATGGAGAGAATGGAGGAGGTTGAAGAAGGAAGAATGATTGAATGGGGAGGTTAATAATTGAAGGAGCATAATGGAATGGATGGGGGGAAGTATGGGAAAAAGCAAGAGCTTTGACTAAGAAGAGGGAGGGGAGGAAAATAGGGGATATGGCCCCCCTTCCCTTCCTAATAAAATATTTTCCATTTATACTTCTCCTACATAAAGAAGCCTAACTACCCACATTTTATTTATTTTATTCATTTCTATTATTATACTTCTCCCAAGATGCTTTATTTAATTTCCCAATCATCTCAACCTAATATAAGAAATTAATGATATAAAATGATCTCATAATATTAACAATAATATTAAAAGCATATAATATGATGCTAAAATAGTGCCTATGGTTAGGGTCGTTACATGAAGTCTCTGCAAACTGGTCAATGTTGTCGCGTGACACAAGACTTGCATGGCAAGTTGTGTCGCGTGACACACTTAGCCATTTGTAGAGACTTTTACAACTGAGATTTACAGACACAGCAAGGCAATAATATAGTCAAGTTGCATCACAAATGGATCTCAGAGAGCATGCATATCAATAATGAACACTTCGAGAGGGCGTGGATATGAGGGATCCACACTCATCTCTAGTGTTTATGCAAAACTATGTCAAAATGATTCGATTACATTTGATGATATGAAAAACAACAACTGATCTATGAGATCTGAGACTAAAATAGATAGGCAATGATTAGATCTCAGCCATTACATCATATTTAAGACTATTTGGTTGATTAAACCATATGTGTTTAAGAGAGAGAGAGAGAGAGGGGAAAAGAGAGCGTTACCCTTGAAGATCCACGACTCCTATATCAAGTTAGATATAGGAGCCTTCAAACATCAGCCTCTGGAACTGATATCAAGCCTTGATTCAATGAGAACCGTTGGTTCTATGTGGGTATATGGAGTGGGTGTTGGATTGATTGAATGGTGAGTATATTGTGGGAATTAGTGTGTGTTTTTGTATGTGTATGAGGAGAGAGACTATCCTCTGAGCCTATTTTGGCAGAGTGACGCTAAGGAGTGGAAAAAGGGTCCTTAAAATGAGAGGTGTAGGCCTCTATTTATAGCTGCATGGGAGTGGCTTGTTATGTCGCACGACTGGATAAGCCATAACCGCTTTCCTTCTAGAAACATGCAAGATGGCAGATTGGAATTTGTCAAGGCAAGTTGTGTCGCACTACGGTACAAGCCTTATCCATTTTCCTTCTAGAAGCCTACAAGGTGGCAGATTCTAGAATGCCCTTTCCAGCGAGGTCCTGCATGGAATTTTAATTTCTAGCAGGTCATTCCTTACTTGGAAAGCTTGGAAAAGTTCCCGAATCGCCCTTAAACTTTATGAAAGTTCGGGGAATCGCTGGGAAAATTAACCGGAAGGCGTGAGCCGGATTTGGGTACTTATAGAAGCCCCTCGGCAATGTCACTTGCAGGGCAAGTGGGGTTGTCGATAAAAAAGGATCCAATCTGGCGAACTGCTGAGACGGATTGGGTAACCAAAGAGGTCGAGTGGCTGAACTTAAAGTAGGCTACTTACGTATCCCGGAGGAATCAAGCCAGATCGTAGTTCGAACAAGTGAGAACTTTATGGTGCCTCAAATCGAAGAAAGACCGAAATGGTCAAATGGCTGGACCTTTGAAGAAAGGTTTCCTACGTATCCCTAGGAGGGAATCAAGCCGGATCGTAGTTCGAACTTGTACTGGGTCGAAATGTTATTCCTTCATTCGGGAATAACGGAGATCGAGAGGGGTCGAAATGTTATTCCTTCATTCGGAGATCGGAAAGATAGCGAAATGTTATTCCTTCATTCGGGAATAACGAAGGTCGCGAGATAAGTCGAAATGTTATTCCTTCATTCGGGAATAACGGAGATCGAAATGTTATTCCTTCATTCGGGAATAACGGAGATTTTTGGATGGAAAATGGGAAGGGCCCAATGGGTTTTGTAAAGAAACAGGAAGGACCCAATGATTTTTTGTACAGAAGCGGGAAGGACCCAATAATTTTTGTAACAAAACGGGGAGGACCCGATAATTTTTGTAAAGAAAAGGGAAGGACCCAATTGCAAAGAAGCGGGAAGGACCCAATAGTTTTTGTAAAGAAGCGGGAAGGACCCAATGATTTTTTTTAATTATTTGAGAGATAGGATTGAAAATGCCAGGGGCAAAAATAATAAAACGGGCCACAGGGGTAAATTTGTAAGATAGGCCACGGGGGCACTAGAAAAATTTGATTAATTTGATTGATTTAAGAAATATAATTGGAAATGCTAGGGGCACAAAGGGTAAAACAGGCCTACGGGGGCAAGAGTTGTGAAATTGGGCCTAAAGGGGCAAAATTGTAAAAACAAGCCACATGGGCAAGTTGCGTTACACGGCTCAACAGGCCAAGCGGGTAGGTTTAAATAAATGCGAGCCAGTTCGCTATTTTGAAACATAACACTCAACAGACGCCGAGAGAAAGAGCGGAGAAAGAAGAGAAAAGCTAGGGTTTTGCTTCAAACTTCATCCAAACAACTTGAAATTATCTGCAACAATGCCTCTCCGTTTACGCCCTACGAAGAAGGCGGAGCAACAAGCGGAGTTGGCTGAGCGACGGAAGAAAATCAAAAGGAATCACAGGTCGTTTGTTCCTCAAGCCCCGCGAGAACATTTCTACCCGCAGGAGGATAAACATACCTCAGTCGGTAGAAAAGCTGAGGTAAGATTCTTGCAAAACTCGTTATTCTTTAATCTTGAATTTTTTTCAAAAATTGCATGCTTGGGATGACTGTTTTAGAAAAAATGAAATTGCAATGCATGTACTACTGAAAAATGCACGAATTGAATCTAATTTTTGTAAAGAAAACATGGGACAAACCCAAAGATAACGACTCTTGTGAAAAGGTTAGGACGGACCCAAGTATTTTGTGAAAAGATTGGGATGGACCCATCATTTCTGCGAAAACTTGGGACGGACCCAAAGAGAACAATGATTGCATTCAAAACATGATGATATGTAATTGACTGGGATAATTCTGATACATGTGCTGTGTTTACCTGCAGGGGCTACGCACGCGGGGGTCATCCGAGGTGATTGGGCGACTTTGGAGGAGCTTGCCTGGCTCAGCGGCTGAGGTGCATTCGCCGAAAGGCTTGGTATACGCAGCTGGGCTTAGACAGTTTTTTGAGATGGCGGAGGCCATCGGTGACACCAAGAGGAGTGTAGAGCTTATGAATGCTTTCTGCGAGTTCTGGTGGGAGACCACCCACACCTTTCACTTTACTTGGGGTGAAGCCACAGTCACCCCTTATGACTTCGCAGTTATCACAGGGTTGCCGTTCACCGGTCAGCCTAGCCTATTTTTGCTGTTGAGCCTGTCGCTGAGCCCGAGCTCCTGGGTGATGGTGAGATGATGGAGCTGGTTGGGTTTGCTCTCCAGGATAGGAAAGGCAATGGATATGAGTTGGGAGAGATTCACGGAGATATTGAGGCTCAGAGCCGGGCATACCCTCCTATCTTTGATGACTCCGAGGATAGTCGGCTTAGGGCTGAGAGGCTGGCTAGGGCCTTTGTCTGGGCAGGCTTTTCTGATATGCTGTTTCCCAATGGGGCATCCACTGCTTTGACTGCCCTCCTGGAGCTTTTGAGGGATCAGGGAGCTGTTGGTAACTTGTCTTGGGGAGAAGCCAAGTTGGCTGAGCTGTATTTGGCTCTAGATGACATAATCCGGGGAGAGGCTAAGTCTTTTGATTGCTGTCAGATGGCCTTTGAGGTAGCTCTTTACCCTTACTTATCTTTTCACACACATATGTATTCATAGCCATTATCTTTGATTTCTGACATTGTTTGATTTGTCTCATGCAGGCCTGGGCATATGAGGTGTTCGGCTGCTATCCTTGGGGGGTCAGGGATAACTTTCCCGCTGATACATATCCTGCGCTCAGACGCTGGACTAAAAATACCAGAAAGCAGACTCGAGACTCTTGGTCGAGGGGTAGGGTGACTTCCTCGTATGCTGACACGATGCCACTTCTGAGGGGGGCTCCCTAAAACCTTGCCTTATTCCTCGGGGCTGAGAGGTATCAGGATGAGGACCTGGACTTCGTGATTAACTTGACCGGGTGCCGCAAGCTTTAGGTGGGTCTGACCGGAGATGCCCTATTGTGAATGTGGTTCCCAAGATCGCGGCTTTCCTATATTTTTTATTTATATTTGGAAATCGCTTTTTCGTGTAAGGGGGATCACCGCCTCACATCTGTTTGGAAACATCCGGTTTAAATTGAAAAACGGAGTCGACACGCCATTTTGATTTCCTCAAAACTTTGAAAAAAAGAATTTGGGTCCGGAGGTTAAGTTACCCTTTGGGAAGAACGGATCGTCGTTCACCCAAAGAGCCTTGCCGAAGCAAGTCTTCCAAGATCCAATTTTTCATGCTTGCCTTAGTGTTTTCGTGTGTGGGATGTGTGCTTTGAAAAGGAGGGAATGTACCAAGTGGTCTTCCGGACGTATAAACCATGAGTTGGTTATCGCTCGGGATTCCTTGGATTTTTGATGTGTTAGGGACTTTGGTCCCGTTCTCATCTTGGACTTATGATCATCATGATGAGACCTTGGGTCACATGAGATCAAGATAGGGACACCGTTTTTATAGTCCAAGGATGAGACTCTTTAGAAAGGAATGACCTTTGTCCATCAATCCTACATCTTGAGATGATTTGAGCTCTTTTGGGACATTTATGCTCGTCTCAAGTGATGATCGGAGATGTGGGGCTCAAGTTCATCCTTTTCTAAAGGAGAATCCATTTATGGCATCTTTAAGTGGAGAAAATGATGTAAAGATAGTGTTGGTGTAATGCCCTAGGCTTTAGTTATGTTTAACTGAAAATCGTTATGTATCATCTTTATCGTTTAAGTTTATTATTTGATTATTATATAGTTTGCATATTTGTTGTAATAATCTCCGTCCCTGATTATTAAGAGAATAATTAGTATAATTGTGAATGGATAATCATATGATGATTATATGCATAGAGATGCACATTAAAATTATGGGTACTTGTTAGAGCACAAGTGACTGGACTTGACCCGTATGAGATTTATGTCATGGTCAAATGTCATAATTAAATCTCATATGGTCACTTCATTTAGTCCCTAGACCTGAGATAATCATGACCTTACATATAATGAAAGTCATGTTTGATTTTAGTCAAACGATATCTTAACACGATATTTATAAAGGCTATCTTTGGCATGATCGAATTCATGATGGGAAGGATAATAAGTCAAGATGGAATTTGTCCCTCAAAAGAAAGATGTTTTGCTTGGGCCCCTCGATGAGTGATAATGATGAAAGAGTGTGGCCACACCCCAATACGATTGAATTATCATTATACTCATGATCGAGAAAGCATTGAACAAATACAAGTTGACGAGGACCATGACTTGTGTTCAATATAACATCGTGAGACAAAGGGAGAAATGGAGGTGTACCATTGGAAACGTGAACTCTTACGTTATATTATTTGGGTAGACATAATGGCTTGCTAGAGTCCGCTTATATCTTATGAGGATCGATATGATCGAGCTCATTGCCAACATAATATAATCCTATTGGGTCACACACATCTAGAATGAATTGGTTAAACCAAAGGAAGAAATGATTGAGAGTTCCTGATATGGCTTGTTCTGTAGCGCGACACAACTGGCCATCTGGCATGTTCTGCCGTGCGACACAACTAGCCACAGAGGCGGTTTACACTTGTTTCCTAATTTGATTAGGGCACAAACTCTAATACTAAAGTAGTATAAATATGAGTCTGTAAACAGCCGAAATAGAGTCGAATTTTCAAGAGATAAAATCACCAAAAAGGTTTCTCAATATTTCTTCCATAGGTTTAAGAATCTAGCAATTCTCAAGAACTTTTCTTGCTTCATTCTAACGTGTGGATACTACTAGAGGGTCTTCGCTCGTACGACGATCAAGGCCTAGAGTTCAAATTGTCCAAAGCAATCTGAAGGTTCAAAGGTTTTGAAGATCGAAGATTGTGATTCAAAATCACACCGATAAATTGTTCGATAGCTCAAGACTGGAAAGCAATAAAGGTTGGTAAATTCTATCTCATAGGAATTCAATTTAATCGTATAGAACGGATCTTAGGGCTTTGGGTTTTGTGTTAATTCGATGCTTAATTCCGCTGCGCATGGACCCATAAAACCCAACAGTGGTATCAGAGCCCTGTTCATATGGTTAAGTTTGAATTAACATGCTAGAATCAAGATATAAATTTTTTATATGCTTATTGCATGTTTTGTATGCGGTAGAATGTTTATTGTTTATGTGAAACAATGTGAAAATCGTCTTCTGATCATGCTGAATTAAATCTGTAAAAGTTGTTTACTTGATTTGATTGCTTTATGATTGGAATTGATTGAAATTCAGAAAATCTGCCAAACTGGAAGTCGTGCGACAGAGTTAGCCACGAGGAGAAATTCTGGTAGTTGGGCTTGGTATGTCATGCGACAGATTTGGTCAACTGGCTGATTGCGCCGCGCGACATAACTAGCCAATCTGAGCAGGAATCAGTTTGATAATTTTTCTGCTAATCTGTGATTATGTTTATAATCTGAGATGTTTAATGTCTTAATCTGGATGCTATAAATTTCTGGATATTAAGTTTATAGGGCTATGCTAGATTAATTCATTGTTTATGCATGCTTAATTAATTTAAATGTGGTTTTATTGATTGATGCGATGCATGAATTATTTGTTCTTAAGTGTTAAGAATTTTATTAGATGTTTAGTTGAAACATTGAATAATAATTTGGTAAATGTTTAGTTGAAACATTAAATTTTGGTTTTCTGATTGTTTATGAGAAACAAGTCAGTTTACGCAAAATTTGAAGGAATCTGATTGTTTATGGGAAACAAATCAGTTTACGAGTCTGATTGTTTATGAGAAACAAGTCAGTATACAAAGTATTGATTATGTTGCATTCAAATTGGTAGTATAATTGTGCATGACTAGGAGAGTTCTGTCGAAGGAAGATTTGGTACTTAAGCAGTCCTTGTGGCTCACCTGTTTTCTTGGAAACTTACCTGGTGTACATTATGATTATCTTTGTTGATATGCTTATAATCTGCTTTAAAGAACCTTCATTTAACTTTTAAGTTCTTTATGCCAATCCATGATTTAAACACTTGAGACCACTCGGATAGTTTTGGGTGGGCTTGCCATAGCAAGGTGCTTTGATTCTATTCCGTTTGCGAGCAAGATGAGGAAATGGTGGTTCATATACATTTAAAGTGGATGAACTTTATTGGGTTATCAAAATGGTTTTTGACCCAAGGCATAAGATGAGATTAAAATATGCTTAGACATATGATGTCTTAAATAAATCTCATAAAAGATCTAAGAGTCATATACGATATGATTGATGTTTTCTACCTAATTAATTTAATCTTGAGCGGTGCGCCATAGCGTACTTGAGATTAAATTAAAGTTGGATCTTAGCCCATTAAATGCATATTTTGCTTATTTGCATTGGAAGGTGTATGATTTAGTGGGAGTATTTGTAAAATACATTATTTTCTCTTAGATGATAAATGTGTTGGTATTAATATGTGTTCATATAATTTGTATATTTTGTTGTAGAAGTAGCATTACATAATGATAATTGCGATTCGTCCTTATGAAGGACAAAGTTCGAAAGGAACGATACAAATAATTCTGATTGGATCAGAAGCCTAAAGAATGGTTCTTGGGTAAATGTGTACGTTCTTGACGAATTTGTTCCTGTTGAACCTACTGGAAATGTTGCAAAGGGAAGATAAGGAGCAACATTAGAAACATGTGAATGATTCTAATGGTATTGCTTGCCTTATACTTGCCACCATGGTTGAAGGATCTTATGAAGAACCTTGAACGCATGGAAACTGCCTTTTGTTCTAGCACAACGCAAAAGGAAATGTTCCAAATGCGAACTAGGCAAAAGACGTATGTTGTGGTGAAGTTCTTAATTCATGAGATGAAAAAAAGGAGCAAACCGCAAATGTGTTAATGGTTAACACAAGAAAGGGGTTCATGAAAGAAACACAAAGGAAGGTAAAGCAAAGGTTGCTAAACCTAGAACAAAAGTTGTCAAAGCCGAAGAGGCTAAACCCAAAGTGTCTCAAAAGGATGCAGTTTGCTATCATTGCAATAAGATTGTCATTGGAAGCAAAGTTGCAAGGCTTATTAGGAAGACCTAAAAGGTGAAGAAGGGCAATATGATTGCTACTACTTCAAGTATCTATATGATAGATATTTTCCTTTCGACTTCTTGTTCTTGGGTATATGATACCGGATTGGATCCCACATTTGTTTAAATGTGCAAGAAACAAAGAATAGAAAACTACTCAAAGAAGGTAAATTAAACCTATGCGTGGAAATGAAGCAGGGGTTGCTACATTAGCCATAGGGACTTATGAAGTCACTTTACCTTGTGGACTAGCACTTGTTTTGAACAAGTATGACTACGTTCCGGATTTGAGTAGAAGTATTATTTCGTTTCTTATATGGATGATGAATATGACAAGTAATAACAAGTATATTTTTAGGAAAAAGAGGAGGAGAGGTTACCAATGGTGGTGTCCCTCTATCTCCTTGAAGTTTGCCTAGGAAAGGACCAACTTTTGAAGGGTTTTGAAGAGGGGGGAGGTGTTTTTGGTTACTCTCAGCTCTCTGTAAATTTGTGGTGGAATTTTGGCAGAGTAACAATGCTGGAAAATCTCTATAAAAATGAGTAGAGGAGGCCTCTATTTATAGGCACTCTGGTGACGGCTAATGAAGCCGTGCGGCTATAACCCCAGGGCTAATGAGGCCGTGTGGTATTATCCAGAGGTGACTCAGCTTATTTCTAGAACCATGCAAGGTGGCCTTCTAGAAGCTCTTTTCCAGCGAAGGACTACGTGGAATTTTAATTTCTAGCAAGTCCTTTGCCCCTCGAAAGGTTTGGAAAAGTTCCCAAATTGCCCCTGAAATTTAGGAAAGTCCGGGGAATTACCGGGAAACTTAACCGGAAGGCATGAGCCAGATTTGGGTACTTACAGAAGCCCCTCGGCAACGTCACTTACAGGGCAAGTGGGGTTGTCGATAGAAAAGGATTCAATCTGGCGAATGCCGAGATGGATTGGGTGACCAAGGTGGTCGAGTGGCTGAACCTTTGGAAGGCTACCTACGTATCCTGCGTGGGAATCAAGCCATGATCGTAGTTCAGAAAAGATCCACTGGGGAATGGGGTGTCATATGTGACGAATTGGCTGAACCTAAGGTAGGCTACCTACGTATCCCAGAGGAATCAAGCCAGTTCGTAGTTCGGAATCCACTGGGGAAAGGCGAAAAGAGACTGGTCTCTTGCTGGGGAAATAGAAGGGAAAGTGACCTAGGAGGTCAAGTGACTGATCCTACTGGGGATATGCTAGATGAAGGAATTTGACCTATGTGGTCGGATATATGGACCTTATGAGGGGCTAATTCACCACTGAGGAATGATGAAGGAAGAGGTGACCAATGTGGTCGGATGGCTGGACCTTTATGAAAGGCTACCTCACCACTGAGGAGTAATGAATGAAAGGGGCGACCAATATGGTCGGATGGCTGGACCTTTATGAAAGGCTACCTCACCACTGAGGAGTGATGAATGAAAGGGGTGACCAATGTGGTCGGATGACTGGACCTTTATTAAAGGCTACCTACTGTGATGATGTGTCGCCATTTCGCGGGAAAAGATTTCGATTTTTTGCGTTTCTTTGAAAAAACCAAATAAAACCCGGAAAAAGAACGGAGTCGCCACACCATTTTTGTTTTAAGGGCCAAAACTTTGAAAAATGCCCGAGATTAAAGATTTTGGGTTCGGAGGTCATGTTACACGCCGGGAAGGACGTTAGTGTGCACCCGGAATGCCTCGTAAAACGAGTCTTCCAAGCTGAAAATCATTTGTGTGTGTGTGTGTGTGTTTGTGTGTTTTGGCCAAAATAATTTGAAACTCAGAAAAGTAAAAATTGGGATATCTTTTTAAGACTTTAAACTGATCCCATGATTTTTTGGAAGATTTTTGGATTGAGATTTGGTACTCAAAAGACCTTTTGAAGTTGAGAGTCACTTCTGCCAGAATGAAAAGGGCAGTGGACCTTTGATTTTGAAATGGACTCAAGGGCCTTAAAACTTCATAATCTGGATAAACTCAGAAAATGAAATTTTTCCCAGACACCTTAAATAAGATTTGTGCGAAGGAATTTTCCATTTTGGAGAAGATTTGAGGGGTCAAAACCTTCTGGAAATCTCAAATATGAGATCTGGATTCCCAGAAGCTGATGAACTGGCCTCTAAAAGAAAATTTGAAAAAAGGAGGTTTACTCACTCAAAAAATAAAGTAAAAATATGTCTGGAAATCTCTGGATGTTGGCTACAAAAATTGTTTTGTAGTCAACACCAAATTCCAAGTTTATCTATGTCCAAAAATTAAGACAATGAACTGGGGTCTTGGAAAATTGCTACTGGACAGCAACTTCTCAAGAAAGAAAATATGATTTTAAGGGGGGTTTTGCATCCATGCTTGTCCCCATTTCCCTTGGTTTTGGTTAGTGATCACTTGACATTTTAGTGGTGAATCAACTATACCAAACCATCCTTGGAGTACATTAGGACTAAGCACTTCATTTGCTTGGGAAGGGGAATTTTATCCTTTGAAATCAAGATTTGGTGCTTGAAAATGGTTTTTAGGGTTTTGAAAATATGTTTTCTTTGCAAGAAAGTGAGAACACTTTGAAAATAATATAGATCCTTGTAGAAGATCATCCATGGAGATGAACTTCCATGGTGATCTTCTTGGATCTTAAGACAAGAAGATGAATGAACTACATTTTGTAGTTTGAAAATGCATGCATGGATGAGAGATTTAGGGTAAGAAGAGGGAGGTTATACCTATCTTCTTTGTGCTTTGTGTTTGAAGGCTTGAATGCAAGAGTGTTTGGGTTTGATTTGAGTGAGTGGAAGTTGGGAAGATTCAAGAGAAAAAGGTGACAATTCTTATAGAATTCTCACTGTTTTCTCAAGTATATTCGCCAAATGCTGTGAATTGTGTTCTTGTTCCTCCTTATTTTTGTGACTGGAGGGCTCAATTTATAGCCCTCTGAAAATTACAAACCTATCCGCGCGGATGGGATCAGTCGCGTGCACTGTTCATTAAATGTCGTCTGTGCTTTGGACACAAGGAATAATCTTTTTTAAAATTCAAATTAAACAAATGATTATGTTCCACCATTTCTATTTTTGGTTTTTGATCATTTCTTTCACTTTTTTGATTCTTTTCCTTGGTTTATCCTTAAATAACAATGCCCATTTTGCCCTCACTTTGTTAGAAATGTTAGGAATGTTAGGAATTGTTAGGAATGTTATAACTTTCGTTAATTTTCTAATGAAAATTCTAACAAGCTCAAATTGGAGCACTTACAGTAGTCCCTCGGCGACGGCGCTTTCGAAGGAAGCGGGGTCGTCAATAAGAGTAAGGCTCCATATTTGGCAGGATGATCGAGTGATCGAGTGACTGAACCTAGCGATAGGCTACCTACGTATCCCGAGTGGGAATCAAGCCGGCCGTAGTTCGGGTCTTTGACCCGGGAGATGATGAGCGAGTTCTGCAGTCGGTTGCTGGAGAGAAACTCTGCTGGGGATAAGAGATGACCATTTTCGGTCGGAGTGCTATCCGCTCTGCTGGGGATAGGAATGACCATTTTCGGTCTGATGACCATCTGCTCTGCTGGGGATGATTGCGATTTATCGCTTTCCTAGTGTTGTGTGTGATAGCGTCTTAGGTGCCTCGAACCTTGACGATGGCGTTTTAGGTGCCTCGAACCTTGGAGATGGCGTTTTAGGTGCCTTAGACCTTGGAGATGGCGTTTTAGGTGCCTTAGACCTTGATGATGGCATTTTAGGTGCCTCGAACCTCGGAGATGGCGTTCTAGGTGCCTCGGGCCTTGGAGATGGCGTTTTAGGTGCCTCGGACCTTGGAGATGGCGTTTTAGGTGCCTCGAACCTTGATGATGGCGTTTTAGGTGCCTCGAACCTTGATTTGAGATGGCCTTTCGGTGGACTTTGTCTGCTGCCGAAGGAGAGGGTGACCGTTTTGGTCGAGGGGCTGGACCTAATGATAGGCTACCTACGTATCCCTAGTGGGAATCAAGCCCTTTCGTAGTTCGAGTTTTACTCGAGATTCCGTTGGCTTCTGGGATTCCGTTAACTTTGCTGGGGATTTCGTTAGCCTTTGCTGGGGAAAAATCAGACGTATTCGTCGGGGAAATCGGTCTTACGTTTTACTGCCGGGGAATAATTTTGATGAAAGATACGGGATTCCGTTATCTTTCTCGGGGAAATCGGTCTTACGCTTTACTGCCGGTTGATGATTTTGATGAAAGATACGGGATCTCGTTATCTTTCTCGGGGAAATCGGTCTTACGTTTGACTGCCGTTTGATGATTTTGATGAAAGATACGGGATCTCGTTATCTTTCTCGGGGAAATCGGTCTTATGTTTGACTTTCGTGGATGATTTTGATGAAAGAAACGGGATTCCATTAACTTTCTCGGGGAAATCGGACTTACGTTTGACCGCCGGGGGTAATTTTGATGAAAGATACGGGTTCTCGTTATCTTTCTCGGGGAAATCGGTCTTATGTTTGACTGCCGTTTGATGATTTTGATGAAAGATACGGGATCTCGTTATCTTTATCGGGGAAATCGGTCTTACGTTTGACTGCTGGGGGTAATTTTGATGAAAGATACGGGATCTCGTTATCTTTCTCGGGGAAATCGGTCTTACGTTTGACTTCCGTGAATGATTTTGATGAAAGATACGGGATCTCGTTATCTTTCTCGGGGAAATCGGTCTTACGCTTGACTGTCGGGGATGATTTTGATGAAAGAAACGGGATTCCGTTAACTTTCTCGGGGAAATCGGACTTACGTTTGACCGCCGTTTGATGATTTTGATGAAAGATACGAGATCTCGTTATCTTTCTCGGGGAAATCGGTCTTACGTTTGACTGCCGTTTGATGATTTTGATGAAAGATACGGGATCTCGTTATCTTTCTCGGGGAAGTCGGACTTACGTTTGACTGCCGTTTGATGATTTTGATGAAAGATACGGGATCTCGTTATCTTTCTCGGGGAAATCGGTCTTACGTTTGACTGCCGTTTGATGATTTTGATGAAAGATACGGGATCTCGTTATCTTTCTCGGGGAAGTCGGTCTTACGTTTGACTGCCGTTGATGATTTTCTTGACAGGGGGTTGACTTTGGTTAACTTTGTCAAGTTGAGGATTGAATTGCAGAGTCCTGGATTTTTAAAGGGCAAAAGGGTCATTTTGACCCTTACAACCCTATCCGCGCGGAGGGGATCTGAAAGTCAGAGGGTCTTAATGAGGGCCAACGCCCTTCCTCTTCCCCATTCAGTTTTTTGAAAATTACGAGAGAGGAAGAGAGAAAACGCCCCAAGCCGCCATTGTTGTCCAAAAAGCTTCAAAAATCTTCCGATTTTCTTCGATTTTCAAGCAATGGAACACGGGGAAGGTGTTTTTCAAGGCCAAGGACGTGGCCCGGTAGCGGAGAGACGATTGGAGCTCGTCCGAATGAGGAGGCATTATACTCTTTCGCAATCGATTGCGGAGGAGCCCTACCCCGATGCTTGGCAACATTGGGCTTCTGATCCGAGTCTCCGAACGGTATTCTTCGAATCCTTTTGGTTCCTTTGTCGATTTCTTGCTTGAAATTGAGTTTTGGGTGATTTTTGATTTTTTTTTTTTTTGAAAATTCGAATGATTGATGTTCTTGGATTTGAATCTTGATTTTGATGCTTTGCATGTTGTAATGATTATATGGGTATTCCAAAATATGCATTTTGCTTGGAAAAAGAATTGGCATTTTCGCCATTTTTTTTTTGTAAATTCGAAAATTGTGATTTTTCTTTTTGAAATTTGAATATTGATCTTGATGATATGCATGTTGCAATGAATTTGTTGGTGTCCCAAAATGTGCATTTTGCTTGGGAAAAGAATTGGCATTTTCGCCATTTTTTATTATTATATTTTTTTTGAAAATTCGAGAATTGTGATTTGAAAAATGATGCAATGCATGCATTTTGTTTGAAAAGAATGGGCATTTTGCCAATATGAGATGATGATGATATGAATGTATATATGATTTTTTTTTTTGAAAAGTGGGACGGATTTTTCCTTCTGTTGAATGTATGAATGTGGGATTTTTTTTTTTTTTTGAGATGATGGATGATATGCATGTATGCATAGGAACTTCTCTTTTTTTTTTTGAAAATGGGACGGAGTTTTTACTTCCGTAGGAATGCATTTTTTTTTTTGATGAATGCATTGGGATTTGCTGAAAACTGTCTTTTTGTGCGAGAAAAATGGGGCTATGCTCATTGTATGCTGTTATGCTGTCGAATTTTCTTTGAAATTTCATGATGCATATGTATGCTCTTTTTTTTTTTAATGCAAATGCAAATTTTTTTTTTTGACATTTTCTTTTTTTTTTGTTTTATTGCAGGGTGGAAACAACTACGTGACGGAGCAGCTGAATAAGATGAAGACTCGAGGATCGGTGGAGTCTGTAGTTGACTTGTGGGACCGGCTTCCGAATGCGGGCCGAGGAGCTTTGCCGAGTCCGAGACAGATTGTTGTTGAGACCGGGCTTTGGGAGTTTGTTGAGTGCTTGAGGGGATTGGTCAAGTTCCCTAAGAGCAAGGGCCTGATGTTTGCTTTAGCGCAAAGATCGGTGGGATGCGACCCACACGTTTCACTTCTTCGGGGCGAGGCTACGGTTACGCCTTCCGACTATGCCGCGATCACGGTTTGTCTTTCAATGGACGCAAGATTGAGTGGCGGGATGGCTACATCGATGCATCTACAGCTCTTCGGGATTTTCCCCTATTTCCAAAAAGGGGATGGGGATGGAGTATGCCGTGGTCTACGGGAAGATTGTGGAGACCATTGTGAGCTACGAGGTCGGGAGGAGAGGATAGGCGCCGATCGATTGCTGTGGCCTTCTTATGGTTTGCTTTTTCGAGCACCCTTTTTGGACATGCCGAGGGGACGGCAGCCTTTGCCTTCGAGGTCCTTGGAGGACATGGAGATGGCCGGAGACGTCTCCCGGGAGAAGCCTGGCCGGCAGAGCTTTACTTTGCTCTCGATAGGTACAAATGGAAGGCCGTGAGCTCCTTGTACCGCTTTGAGTTTGCCCTCGGAGGTATAAGCTCTCTCTTTGCTTTCCCTTTCTTCTTGAGCACACACTTTCCTTTTGCACCGGATTGATTTGATTTTTACCTTTCGCAGTATGGGCGTTGGAGTTCTTCCACGTCACGATGTGGCGACAAATGGAGTAGTACGCCGGGCGTATCCGGCCATGCGCTCCTGGTCCAAGCATGCCCGAGAGAAGATAAGCTCCAGGGGCGCACGACTCTCGATACGCGGATTGTCTTCCTTCGACGGAGGCCGAGACGGATGAGAGGATGATATTCTATCCCCGGGATCGTTTCGAGGTGGCGCACCGAAGGGCGCCGAGATTTGACCGTGCGGCAATGAGGATTTGAGAGGTCCGACTTGCGATGCCTATTATCCCGGGAGAGAGGGTGACGCGCCAAGCATGGCGTGAATTCGCCTTTGATGACACCGGTGGAGCCTCCCGCCGATATGATGCACCCGAGTGACAGTATCTCCGTGACTCCGGGATGATTACCGAGCCGGCCGGCACTTCTCGGATTTCGTAGCGATTGAGCCATATCCGCATTTGTTTTGAGGAGGCCGAGGATGCCCCGTGTTCTGGATAGAGAGGGGCTTGGGATCCCGCGGTACCCTGGGACGGATTTTTCATATATCCAAGATGGGGTCCGATTGAGGGTGCAGATCCCTCACTCGAGCGGCTTCCACGAGCTTTTCCGGCCTCGTCCGGTATGAAGGTATGACTTCTCCTTCCCACCTTTCCTTTTTTTTTTTTTTTGCTTTTGTCTTTCTTTTCTTTCCCGTCATCATTTTTCGCTTCAACTGCTTTCGACGCTTTTGCTTTTGTGCGGTTTTCGGAGGTGGTCGTCGAGAAGCCGACGAAGCAAGTGATCGGAGCTAAGAGATTTATCATGAGGATGGTCGCTTGCGGGCTCCTCGTGCTAGAGCGAGGCGACCACGGCCGGCGCCTCGTCGGAGGCTTCCCTATTCGCTCGCAGACTTCTTCAGTAGACTCCTCTCGTCTCCTCTCATTGATCCCCGCGCGGTGCCGCTTCGGATCACGCCATTCTCGGGATCCACACTGGGCGTGGACACGTTTGGCGGCATGGTGGGTCGTCTTCGTACGTCCAGAGTCCGACGCCTTCACATTCGGATATGATTTTTTCGCAGATCTCGCTTGCCCTATCGTAGCGCGTGCCGGTTGGTCCCGACGAGCCTCTTTCTCGAGACGAGGACGATTCTCGAGCCCGAGATCTTCGTGGCTCCCGAGGAGGCGGGCCCGAGTCGCAAGAGGGACCGGGACGTACGTCAGCGCTAGGGATTCCGATTGATTACCCCCTTTTTTTTAGACTCGATTTTCTCGAGATTTTGAGATTTGTGCAACTTTTTTTTTTTTTCTTGCACATTTTTTTTTTTTCTTTTTTTTTTTTTTTTTTGGGATGTAATAATTTAGGATTATTGTTACCTATTTTTTTATTTAAATTTTTTTTTTTTTTTTTTGCACACTCCCTTTATTTTTGGAATGTAATAATTTAGGATTTTATTTTTTTATGAATGCAATGCAGTATGAATGCAATGTTGCATGAGCCTTGGTTTTTTGGCAAGGGTGTTAGTGTTTGGTATATGGACTGGTTTGGGGAGGTTTTTTTTTTGCACATGTTTCGAGCAACCGACGGAATATTCTTCTTTTTTGTGCAAGCAGCTTGGATTGTTGCATTTTTCTCGATGAAAAACAATCATGTCCGCGCGGAGGAGTCCCGCATCTCGACATTGTCCTTTAATTTTGCTTCGTATCTCGGTCTCACTTTATTTCAAATTCAAATATCCTCTTCAACCTCCAAATTCAAACAGTCATTTTCGGGGAGAAAGAGAGAAAATCCATGGAAAACCTTAGAAAAGCTCCATCAAAATTGTCCCAAGAATCCCAAATGTCATTCTTCAACAAGTTCAAGGATTGGTCCCGGGAGATTATGCATGAGAGGAGGTCCTTATTTGAAGAAAGGTACAAGGTGAAGTGCTTATGGCCTCTCAAGGAATTGATTCCAGACTACGATCTTCTGAGGGCTTCTTCCTCATTTTGGGATACTAGAAGGCATGTCTTTTGCCTTTCTTACAACGAGATGGTCCCAACCGTCGAAGAATTTCGGGCCTTGCTTGGAGGTCCGGAGGTGGAAGAGATAGCGATTCCTTTGCCCGGAGGGGCTTCTTTTGTTGACAGATTGTGAGTCCTCCTTCATCTTTCCCCGGAGGAAGCGCAAGGTATGATCTGTGGTCCTGATCATTTTGATATTTTCGGTCTCCCTGATAGGTTTAGGGGCTTAGGTTCGCTTGACGATGCCTATTGGGATGCCTTTGCACTTTGCATGTACGGGACCTTGCTCATGGTCTATTCTTTTGGGATCTGTCATCGGTCTCTGCTGGATGTAGTCGTTCATTGTCGCTTAGGCAGAGATGTTGTACCTCTGATCCTGGGGGAGACTTTCCATGCTCTCGATAGGTCAAGCACGGGAAGCGGTATATGCACGGGGCAGCCCGTTCCTCTTGACCCCGTGGCCGATGGAGCGCTGGGATTCTTCGGGAAACTCCCGACATGATCAAGCCTTGGACATTTGCCAGAGGGGGTTGCTGTGGATTTCGATGATCGTGGCTCATGGGAGCGTTGGATGGCTGGTCGCCGTACGTAAGATATCGATGGTCGCGCCTTGTTGGCGGGTGGAGACTCGCAGAGTGCTTCAGACGGGTCTCATGTGGTTATGCTTCCTGGCTTTCTCAAATTCAGCCTTTTACATTCCGTCTTTGGTTCCCGAGACGCTTCGGCTTGGAGCAGTTCCTTTCGAGGACTTTGATGATATAGCCACCAGGTGGTGGCTCCTGCTTTCTATGGATGATCCTTCGGTGTTTTCCTTTCTTTCCCGAGCATGGAGGTATGACGTCTTTCCTCCTCGGGTTATCCTCAGCGTCCAAGACCGGTGTTCCCGACCACTTGGTACCTGGATTGGTACGAGAGGCATCCGGGAGAGACTCAGTGGCTATTTCTGAGGCGGCGTGAGGCCATTGTGGGTGCGGAGGACCCGACAGCTTCGAGAGGAGGAGGGCCGAGGCGAGGGCCAATCCTCATGACAGAGCGGAGACGCCGTGACCGACTATGAGGCTTATGTCAAGAGACAAGAGAGGAGGACTCCTATGCTACCACCTAGGCTACAGGAGATGAGAGATGACATTAGTGGCTACTAAGGCCCCGACAGAGGCCGGTCTCGATAGATCCTGTTCCTATACCGTAGCTTGGTAGGAGGAAGACCGATATTTTTCCCTGCTCGTAATAAGAAGACTCAAGGGGGAAGAAGAGGGGAGAGGCCAAGACGAGCGGCTTGGAGTGACCTTGAGGTTTCCGAGTATCCCTTTCTTGTCATGGCGTATTACATTAGTTTGATTATGTATCTTAATTTCTTTTAGCAGTTACCGCTGTAGGAATGAATCGGGCTTAGACTCATCAAAAAGTTTTTAACTTGTAATGAATATTTGAATTGCTTCGTAGTTTTTCGAGACGCTTTCATGGTCTCGATCGATTGTATTGATGTCGAGTATGACTTTTATTTGTGTTTTAGACCGAACCGTTTCCGCCGCTCTACGTTCCCCTCATTTTGAGGAGCTCAGGTCTTCGTAGTTCAACCCGGTTTTTTTTTTTTTTTTTTTTTTTTTTTTTTTGTTCTTTTTTGTTTTTTTTTTTTTTTTTTGTTTTTTTTGGTGCAACCCCGTTTTTTACCTAGGCCGCCCTTTTCGGGTTTTCAACCTAGTTGGGTATTACTCTTTAGCACTCTTTTTTTTTTGTTTCTTTTTTGTTTTACGCGTAGTATCTCGCGCAGCCTTGTCACCATTCACTGGGTGTACAAAGGGATTCCCGTCGAGGTCCGCAAGTTGCATGGCTCCTCCGAGAAGATCTTCGGACGACGTATGGCCCGACCTGCATGTGCTCCCATTTGCCGAGGGGGTTGATACGGACCGGGGCTTCTCTTTTAAGACGAGATCACCTTCTCGGATTTCCCGATGCTTTACTTTCTTGTCAAAGGCTCGCCATTCTCCTTGGTAGGCTCGGATGTGTTCCATGGCCTTTAGTCGGCGCTCATCTAGCAGGCCAATTCATCATGGCGACTGGAGCCATTCGACCTCGTTGATCCGGCTTTCCAAAGAAGACACCTGAGTGAGGGGATTTCCAATTCGATTGGGAGCACGGCTTCCATTCCGTATGTGAGGGCAAACGGTGTTTCCCGCCTTGCCGTTCTGACCGATGTTCTCGTAGCCCCAGAGTGCCAGTGTAACTTCTCGGGCCAATCTCGCCTGACAACCATTTTCCTGATAATGTTTTCCAAAGTCTTGTTTGCCGCTCGACGGCTCCGTTGGTTTGGGGCCCGTAAGGAGATGACTTGTGACGGGTTATTCTGAATTCTCGCCAGCCAGCTTTTCACATTCCCCCTCGAAGTGGGATCCATTATCCGAGATGATTTCGGCTGGCAACCCGTATCGGCATATGATGTTTTCTTTGATGAAGAGGGCTACCTTCCTTGAGTTGAGGATTTTGTAGGATTTTGCTTCAACCCATTTGGTGAAATAGTCCACGGCTACCAGGACGAACTCATGGTCAGCATCGCCCGATGGTGTGATTTTGCCTATGACATCAATTCCCCAAGTGACGAAAGGCCAAGGGGTTGTCATGCAAGATAACTCGTGAGGAGGCAAGTGATTAAGATTTGAGTATCGCCGACATTTGTCGCAGCTTTTGACGAACCGGATGCGCCGGCTTCCATAGAGATCCAAAAGTACCCCATTCTCGCATGATTTGCATCGAGCTCGAGCATTCATGTGAGGGCCGCAGTACCACCATGTATTTCTTTCATGAGTTCGGTAGCCTCTTGTTTGCCGATACATCGCAGAGGGGGCCTTGATAACGCTTCTTGTATAACATGTTTCCCAAAAGAACATAATGGGAGGCGAGCCGCTCTGTGGTTGAGAGACTTTTCGCTTTGATTCCTTCTTTATATTCCCCATCTTCATTTTTGAAGGAGGCCTCTCCGTTCTTAAGGTACCGATAGATCTCGAGTGTACCAGTGGATCACCGGCCTCGGCTTCGCTTCGATTTCAAAGCAATAAGCGGGATTTTCTCTTCTCCCGACTCGAATGGTTTGACGGACTTTCCTTCGGGTATTTCAACGAGGGAGGCTAGCTTGCCGCTGCAGCATCCGCAACTGCTGCGATCTCGGGGCAAGTAATGAAAGCCGATCTCCTTGAATTGAGTTACTAGCTCTTCCATGTAAGTGTGATATTTCGTAGACCCGGGTCCACGGTCTTCCATTTGTTAGAGACCCGATTGATGATGAGGGCAGAGTCACCATACACCTCCAATTCCTTGATATTTCTTTCAAGGGCGGCTTCCAATCCGGCTATGCAAGCTTCATATTCAAGCGGCCAGCTGCTGGTGACCTCGAAGTTCAACTCATCAAGCATGGGGGTGTGTTCGTCAAGCAGGGATCGACTGTAAGCATTCCTATTCCGTTCCCCTTTTGTTTGACGCCCGTCAAGAAGAGTTGCCCGATTTTCTCCTTCTAGAGCAAAGATTCCATCATCGGGAAATTGAGGTTCAGTCCTCTGGACTCATCACTTGGGAAATCGGCCAAATGTCTTGCCATTATGCGTCCTTTTACGGATTTCCTCGAAACATAAGTGATGTCGTATTCACCAAAAAGAATGACCATTTTGCCAACCTCATAGAGATGGAAGGCTTGTCGAACGTATATTTGATGGGGTCTATCCGAGACGAGATGTATCGGGTGAGACCGCATGTAGTGTTTCAACTTTCCCACTACCTGCACCAAACCTCGCGCAAGTCTTTTCGCAAGCGTAGTAATTGAGTTCGCTTCCTCGAGCTTTCGCTTACGAAATAGATGGCGTTTCGACCTTGGAATCTTTCTTCTCTTGAGCTAGCATAGCCCCAATTGCTGTATCCGTGACAGTTAGATATAGCAAGAGTGGCTTTTGCCGATGTGGTGGGCAAAGAATCGGGGGATTCACGAGGTATGCCTTGATCTGTTCAAAAGCGAGCTGACACTCTGGAGTCCATTCTGTGTAAGCATTTTTCTTCATCAACTTGAAAATCGGCTCGCAGATCGAGGTCAGCTGATTTACAAAGCGGCTTATGTATTGCAGTCTTCCCATGAAGGATTTCACTTCGTCGTTGTCCTGGTGGCTTCATTTCAACTATCGCCTTGATTTTCTGGGGGTCTACTTCAATTCCCCATTCTGTCACCATATATCCTAGCACCTTGCCTCGTCTTACACCGAAGGTGCATTTGGCTGGATTCAGTCTCATGCTGTGGTCTCGGAGGCGGCCGAAGAATTTTCTCAGATCAACAAAGTGTTGGCCATCTGATCCTCTGGAGTGTATTATCATGTCGTCCACATAGACCTCAATTTTTTTGTGGATCATGTCATGGAACGTAGCCGTAGCCGCTCTCGGTACGTAGCCCCAAAGCATTCTTTAGTCCGAACGGCATGACCGTGTAGCAAGAGGTGCCCCAAGGGGTTGTGGAAGGCCGTTTTGGCTTGATCCTCTTCTCGCCATTTTGATTTGGTTGTAACCGGCAAAACCGTCGACGAAGGATTTAACTTCATGGTTGGCCGTGGAATCTACCAAAATGTCGATGTTTGGCGTGGGGAAATCATCTTTGACTCGGCTTTGTTCAAGTCTCTCAAGTCTACGCAAAGACCGGATCTTTCCGTTGGCCTTGGTCACCGTTACTATGTTGGAAAGCCATGTAGGATATTCAATGACCCCGATGAACCCCGCTTCCGAGCATCTTTTCTATCTCCTCTTTCACTTGTAAGGACCATTTGGGCTTAATTCTTCTTAGTTTCTGCTTTACCGGCTTGACTTCCGGGTCGAGCGGTATTCGGTGCTCAACTATGGAAGGATCGAGGCCCGGCATATCTTTATAGGACCATGCGAACACATCCACGAATTCCTTTAGCACTCAATTAGTGGCATCCCTTTCAGTCCCTTCGAAGAAACTACCAATCAAGGCCTCTTTAGGCTCTTCCGCAGCCTCCCAAATTCACACTTGTCAAAATCTCTTCGGCACTTGGGCTCGATTTTCCTCTTTCCTGATAACCCGCTTAAAGATTTCTTTTGATATATTGTTCATTTAATGTGTCTCGCTTCTTCATCTAGTGAATCGTTATTAACGTTTTTAGATTATTAGTTAATTCATCATTAGTTAAAGTGGCAATCAAGGGATACTCGTAAAGGTTCGTCATTTCATCGAGAATAAGAGGGGATACAAGATTGGCTACAATTTCGTGGTCTTCGTGCGCGAGGCCATCTGGACGACTCTAAGACTCAAACTCAACAATGAGAGACTTAGAGGACTTCACAAAGGTTGATACAAAGGGACGGGGACCAATCCAAGTTTGGTGATCATTTCTTCTTTCGTCGCGGACGGCCCGAGAGAGTTTCACAATTCTTTAACGGCATTGTCAGTCGGGCCTCATGACTCTGGGGCCGTCTCGTTTCGTCCTCCTTCCTCCCGCTACCATCTCTTTCTCCGAACCAGATTAATTGTGTCCGGCGTCTCGAAAACCGAGCATGTGGATGTAGGGATCTTCCTCAACTCGGGCGATTCTATCTCGTCGTCACAATCCGACCGCTCAATCCAGATGTAAGGACGTGTTGCGTCCCGATGTGGCCGCTGAAAAATCTCATGTCCCATACTGAGCGGAAAGGCTTGGTGCAGCTTCACAAGGAGGACGTCCCACACGACGTTCATAGATTCGAGTTGAGTATGACGATGCTTGTCGATCTTTATCATGAAAATTTCCCGGCTTGGCATGGTCGAGAGTGGGTTTGAAGAATGGTGACAAAGCCGTGATTAGGGACCGGGGTTTGTGTGCTGTAGGATGGCGTGTTCAATGTTTTCTTCCAAAGCATGCCTCCAAATGTTGGAAATGACAATTGAATTTGATGAATCGACTTCTTCTGAGTCCGCTCGCTGAGTGCGTTGACATAGTTGGCATCACCGGATTCTCGGGGGATTCTCGACGAGACTTGTCCCGATAGTCCCTTGGTCGACTCCTGAGGAGGTAGCCCCGGTGTCTGGTTAAGAGCATGCTTGGTAACGGTCTCGGCTTCGTTCCCTATGAGGAAACTGTCGCCCCTTATGACTTCAAGGTCCCCTTGTCGGTTAATGAATTTGACGCATTGGTGGAGAGTGGAAGCTATGGCTTTCATGTGATGCAACCAAGGGCGCCCTAATAGGGCTGTGAACTCGAAGGGGATATCCATTACATGGAACTTTGCTGGCACCATTTGGGTTTCATACCAGAGTTCCAGAACCACCGTCCCCAAGATGGGACGGGACGTGCCATCATATGCCTTGACTGACCGGGTAGATGGGATCATGTGCCTTTCATTGATGCGTAGGTGTAAGTACCCAAATCTGGCTCATGCCTTCCGGTTAAGTTTCCCGGCAATTCCCAAACTTTCATAAAGTTCGAGGGCGATTCGGGAACTTTTCCAAACTTTCCAAGGGAGGAAGGACCTGCCAAGAATATTGAATTTGAGCAGAATCTAGCTGAAAAGGGCCTTCTAGAATGCCACCTTGCATGTTTCTAGAAAACTGGCCAGCGAAGAAATGTAGCCACGCGGCCTCTTTTGCCGCAAATGAAGCCATGCGGCCTCTTTCGCCGACCTTCTAGAATGCCACCTTGCATGTTTCTCGGAAAACTGGATCAAAGAAGAATGTAGCCACGCGGCCTCTTTGCCGCAAATGAAGCCACGCGCCTCTTTCGCCGACCTTCTAGAATGCCACCTTGCATGTTTCGGAAAACTGGGTCGGCAAAGAAATGTAGCCACACGGCCTCTTTTGCCGCAAATGAAGCCACGCGCGCCTTCTTTCGCCTTTTTCCACCCGCCTATAAACAGAGGCCTCCTCTACCCATTTTAGACACACAAAAATCATCCACCATCACACATAATACGTAAAATACACTCCCAAGAGCCGCCGGAAGTCCAAGAAGGTGAAGAAGAAGGCCAAGAAGCCACCTCCCTCCTCCTGAAGATCCCAAGATCAACTCCTCCTCCTAGCTCCATCCAAAGAAGAAGAGGAAGCCATTGGTAACCTCGCACACCCTAACCTTGCATCCTAATTGCTCTATGTGATTCTAATTACTCATTGCATTTCATATATTGCATATTATCTTGCTTGGGACTTGGTAGATTAAAGATCATATCTTTATACCCCCCTCCCCCTTTACATGCATTAGACATCCTTTGTCATTAAAAATGTAGTCTTTATCCATAAAGGTGCATCCTTTGCACCTAAAACCCCCATTTTCCAATAAAAATGTCATCTTTATGCATCCTTTGCATATAAAAATACAATCTTTTTCAATAAAAATGCATCCTTTGCATAAAAATCATGTCTTTACATTCAAAATGCATCCTTTGCAATAAAGATCACTTCTTTAAATCAAAAAGCATCATTTGCTAAAACCAAAAATGTCATCTTTTCATTAAACAGTCATTTTTCATCATGCATTTCCCCTTTCCCCATCCTTGAAACGGACCGGTGTAAAAAGATCCTATCTTTACATCGTTCCTTCCATAAAGGTTTCATAATCTCTTTAGAAAAGGGACACCTTCGAACCCTATATCTCCGATTATCACTTAAGAAAGAGTATGAAGCATCTATACAAGCTCTCGACCATCTTAAAGTGTAGGATTGATGGGCTAAGGACCCTCCTTTTCTAAAGAACCTCATCTTTGACTACAAAGAGAGTCATTCTCTCGATCACGCAAGTCCCGAGGGTCCCGAGGTTAAAATGCGATGATCACAAGTCATAAGATGAGGACGGGATCATAATCCCGAATACATAAAATTCCAAGGAATCCCGAGCGACAACCAACAAATGGTTTGTACGTCCGGAAGACAACTTGGGACATTCCCCCTTACTTTCAAACACATGCACACAAGAAAGCACGCAAGCAAGCACGATTAATGAAATCATGGGAGACTTGCTCCGGCAAGACACCTTGGGTGAACGCCAAACGTTCTTCCCAAGGGGTAACTTAACCTCCGAACCCATAAAACAACCTTTTTTTCAAAGTTTTGAGGTAATCAAAATGGCGTGGCGACTCCGTTTTTCAAATAACTCGGATGTCTTCAAACTCGCGTGAATCCAACACACAAAATTTGGGCACCACATTCACAGTTTGGCGACTCCGCTGGGGAACTATCCCAAAGGAGAAAAGTTTTATTTTCAAAACAAAAATTGATACTCGGTATATAGGAGGAAACCACTTACCCTTCCCCGTACACTCCCCGACGTGGGAGTTGGGATAACCGGTGGTTTAACAATCCCACGTACCAAGATCCCTTTTCGAAAATAATTTTGAAAAAAAAAAAAAGAAGAAAGCTTTTCCCTTTGAGCGGGTTAGACTCCCGTCGCCGATTTCATTAATCGTGCTTGCTTTCTTTACCTTGCATTGCATCATTTGCATCTTGGAATCTCGTGCATACTTTGAACGGGAAACAACCCGAAAAATAGCAAAAGGAGTGGAACCTCGGAAAATTGATCCATGCACCGTACGGCTCAATCCTCATTGATTCTCGACCGGGCGACCTCGCTGCAATTCCACCAGAAAATCATGGTTAATCCGGCAGCCCTAGCACTTGGGGCTACTCACTCTCCATGACTCGATCGGGGCTCCTGTAAAATTTACGTGCTTACGTGTTGCATTCTCCCCGTCCCGAAAATCATTCCTTTAAAACACATTTCTGAAAATCTCTGTTTTAACTCAAAAAGGAACATTTTTAGGAGACCGCACACTACGCGCACTGATATATCCCGTACACTTTTGCACGCACGTCCTTCAAACCCGAGGGTGGTTCTGCCTGCAATAGCCACGGACAAACTCTTACGATGCTCCCGGCGCGCACGGAATCATCCCAACCTCCCCACGGCAACAAATGGCCGACCAATGCACAAACCCGTGTCACACGTTTCAAAAACCGTGACTTTTGGTTGGTTTTTGGTCTAGTCCGTGTCATATAGCCCAGCTTGCATACCCTCGTAAAGGTCAAGCCTTAGTTCATAACGGAAGAAGAACTCGCCAAAATTCCGACAAGGAAAATTGGCGAGATCTCAACTCCGACATTGACTATTGACCTTGACCCGCACGAAATGCGTAAGAGTCAAGACCGAGTCTTTGCCAACAAAACAAAAGATCTTTCGCTCAAGCGAAGCTCGCTAAAATTCCGACAAGGAAAAATTGGCAAGATCTTGACCCGGCATTGACTTCGATTCTAACTCACGCCCGCGTATGCAACGAAGTTCAATGTGACACCGTGTCATCCGGCTTTTTACCGCCCGACCCATGCCTATTATATTCTCGGACATTACCAAAGTCAAAACGTCATTCGCTCAAGCGAAACTCTCGCCAAAGATCCGTCAAGGCGCGTAGAGACGAGACTTTCCCGGTATTGCCTTGACTATAATCCGCATCGCTCGTGCGTTGAAAGTTCCTATGACCCGCTAGACCCGATAGAGCGTTCTTTACTCGGTCGGTGGGATCCGCGTGCCCTATAGGACCCTCGCCTGTGGCCGCCCACCCCGGGAGGTCGAAATACAGTGGAATACGAGGGCTTATAGACGTAGTGACGGAACCCACCGATCCAGATCTAGAGTAGTTGCGAAAAAGAAGGGCAAACCCCTTTTCCAACCAAATAGAAATAAATAAAAAACATTGTTTTAAGTAAACTTGAACAATTAATGTAATCATAATTGCATGGTCCCGCCTCTCGAAATCCCTAATCGAGACCTCCTCGGTCCGATTTCCTATCCCGACCTTTCATGGTCAAATCCCTAATCGATACCCCTCGGTCCGATTTCCTATTTTCCTATCCTGACCTTTCATGGTCAAATCCCTAATCGAGACCTCCTCGGTCCGATTTTCCTATCCCGACCTTTCATGGTCAACTCCCTAATCGAGACCTTTTCGGTCCGATCTCCGATTTTCGATCTTGTCTTTTCAAGGTCTCATCTTTTTCCGATCAATTAGGATTAGGAGAAAATGTGTTTTAAGCAAAAGTTAAGCGATAAGTGCATGTTACTTGAGCTTTCACCTAAACACTTGTCCCCGAGCCTAAACCTTATCCACCTTCGAGTCTAAACCTCACCCATCTCTCGAGTCTAAACCTTGTTTACCCCGAGCTCTAAATCTTGCCTACCCCCTAGTCTAAACCTTGCCTATCCCTTTCCCGCTAGCCGAGAAAGAAGTGGCTAGAATACTGGGTCCGGCTTTTCGTAAAACCTTAGGTTCGCCACACCATCGCCTCGTAGAGTCGAATGGCAGATTTGACAGTAAAACAAGAAGTGGATGAGTAATCGATGACTAGGGAAGAAGAGCTAGCCTTAGCCCCGAAAAGAGTCATAAGGTCCATGAGGAACAACAAGCCATGATCATTGATGCGCTCCGTAGCCATAGAGTTCGAGATAGTAGGTCGGGCTTTCAATGATTCCCGGTAGAAGATGAAACTCCGTATGCAAAGCAATTTCACTCCTCTATCCTATAACCAATGCCCTCCTCCATCCACATATGATCCCTTACCAAGGACTACCCTTTGCAAGCCCTTTCCAATGTCCCAAGCCATCGTGGTCCCGATGCCCTCACCTCCTCGATAAGACCCATTTGTTCACCACCAACAGAGAGCAAATGCTACAGTACCCCCGATTTCTCACCCTGGGCCAGTTCAGTCATCATCTTGAATGGGTCGGGCTTTACCGCTTCACAAATTTGGCCAAGTTTAGGTCATCATCTTGGAATGGGTCCACTTTGTGCCTTCCCAAGCCCGACAGCTTGACATGACCCCGCAAACCAATTTGGATCAGCCGCTCCTCGTGCTCCAAGCTCTACCCCTCTCCTCCAGCTTAGGAAGTCGACAAGGTCAAATGCTCCTCATCCACTTCGCACTCACCGTTACGCAAGTTGCTTCGTCACCAAGTACAAGATACACATTGTTCTTCCAAACCACGTCCTCGCCAGTGTGGTCAAGACACGTTCGCTCCTACTTTTATGGTGCCTCGAACCTCATGTCTTCAAGCAGTCATTTGGATCGCCGCACTCCCGGTATTCAACTATTACGAGCCATATATCCCCGTCTTCGATACTGCCGACCCTATGAGGCCCCTTATGAGTCTCACCACTCCCGATCCTTTCGTTCGTATTCCTATGCTTCAAGTTTGACTTACAAGGAAGGTTACGGCCACTGGCCACGCTTTGAATGCTCGCACCGTCATCTCTCCCACCAGGTACTTCCTACCGTGGTTTCATTTGCCGATGCCAATCTTGTGGCGGGGTCGTGTGGTCCTAATGCTCCTATTGACTCGTTCAAGGAATATTGGTAGAGCCAATTAAGAAAATACAGGAAAAGCCTAGCAACAAAGTGTCGACAATCGCCGACTCAAGCCATCTCACCCTACCAATCTCGCGCATTCGACACAAAGGAGTCGAATCTTGACGCTTACATTGATGATTACATAAAAAGGGTTCGTGCACGGAAGCACTTCTGGTTTGAAAATGTCTCGCCGCTATAGACCTTTACCCTTCCAACACGGCCGCAACATCCGGTAAAGGAAAGAAGGCATTGTGTACAATGGATCGACATCAAGAAGGTACCAATAAATAGTGGTCCTCCGAGACAACGAGAACATTTTGATGATTTTGGGATACCCACGGGCTTAATCTTCAAGGCTTTAGTAAAGCTAGGCCTCCCGGAGCCCCTTAGAGACTACCATCCAAAGAGCTCAAATGCACTCCTCGACATGAATGAGCATTGCACCTTCCATAGTCATTATGGCCACACAATCGGCTTTAACCGTATAGCTCAAGAAAGCTGGCCCAAGGGTTAATCGCAGTAAGCTTGAGCGCCCAATGGACCAAAACCGACGCACTGCTCGTAATGGTGACCAAGTCAATGACCAAGGTTCGGATCAAAGAGCATCAAGAATTTACTTCCAATGCCAAGGGTAGAAATGTAGTCCGACAAATAAGAGTAGCTAGACTAGGGTTTACCTATCCTTAAGCAAGATTAGAAAAAAAAAAAAAAAAATAGTCTCTCCAACCTTCGTAGGTTCTAGTACTTTTCTCTTTCAATCAAGTCCTCTACGGACATTGTATTTAATCTTCAATTTTCTATAAAAGAGTCTTCTTCTTTTCTTGCTAGACTTAAGACATTATTTGCACACCTACATTACATTTAATGAAATGGTTTTATTTTATATGATCACTTGCATTGCTCAACAAGTAATCTCTCGAAATAATTCACGTTCTGATTAATCGGTGTGAGAAAGTCAACTAATGCCTTCCCCATACACTTTCCTTACTTCACAAAAAGGCCTTCATTAAACCATACACTTTCCCAATCATGCCCCCACCTTCACCTTGACCAAGTCAACAACTACGCAGCATTTTCAAAGGACAACGAAAGGCCACTCGGCTTCAAAAGATTGACCCCGTGTCGGCAACAACCTCAAGGGTATCAAGAATGTTCGCTAGGGCTCGCCTCGGTCCTCGGGTGCTTTAGAAAATAAAAAATGTGTAGTGCAAAAAGAGTAATACCCACTAAGGGCCGAAAATCCCGAAAAGGGCAGTCTAGGCAAAAAACGTGGTTGCACATATATAAAAATCTTAGTGCAAAAAAAAAAAAAAAAAAAAAAAGAGTAATGCCTACCTAATAGCCGAAAATCCCAAAAAAGGACAGCTTCTAGGCAAAAAAAAAAAAAACGGGGTTGCACATAAAAAAAAAAAAAAGGGCCAAGGACCCAAACACCGCCCATTAAAAAGCTTGACGGAAAGGCAAGATCAAAGCTCGAGAGGAATGAAAGTTGTCGATCGGGCGATCGAAGCAAAGTCGAAGCATTTCATCCTTTCTCCCCAATGAAAGAGGAAGCAATTGAAGCGGCCGTCCAAAAATGACTTGGAAGTCAAGGTGAATCATCCCGAGGCCCAAGCCTCACTTCATCCAATCTTTTCCTTTCCGAGCCTTTTCACTAAAGGAACCACAAATCCTATTTTCCCCAAACACGGTCAGCCCAAGGCTTCGAACTACACGGCGACTGTTCCAGCTCCTCACAACGAGTGGGAACGTAGGGGCAACCGCAATGGTCCTGGTCATAAACTATATCCAAATTCCTGAGAAACCGGTCTCATCAAATGACCTCTCTCCTGATAGACTAGCAGTCAAATCCCGTAAAACCCGGGTGCCGTCATCAATGACCTCCCTATACACAAACCTATTAGCTTATTACACCGGCCAATCTTGATCCCGCGGCGGTGGTTGACTTTCTCCTCATGATTAATAAGAAGTGTTTGTTCATATCGAGATTAATGGTTGAATAACCAGAACATCAATAAAGGGTTTTAAGCAATCTTGCTGATCATTTATAAATAAAACAAAAGTTTTCGGGGATGTCCTTGCACGTGACAAGTCTTCTCTTCTTTCTACATCTTAGGAAAAATAGTGCTAAACACCCATTTCCCCTACGTCGGCGAGGAGCTTCCATACACTTTTACAGAAACCTCTTCTCACGCTTATACTTCCCTCTGCAAAGAGTCAAACCCAGCGAAGTTTTTTGCGCCTCTACGATTGAATAAGGCTGTCAAAATAACACAAAAAATAAAGGGATCTATTCCCACTTTTTCAAAAAAATATGCCCCTGCATGTATACATTTCTAAAATCTTTTCTTTCACATCTTCTGTAAGATTTGAAATGATTGACTAAATAAAATAAAAAAGAAAAAAAAAAGGGATAGGTTTTCCCTCTTCTGCTTACAATTCGCATTAGAGGCTGCCTTGGAACTCTTCAAAGTTGGGTCTTTGCCAAAACTGTCATCCCTTTAAACTCGGGGCTTCTTTAGCCATTTTTGGGGTTCGCATCGACGTTCTTCTACTAGGTCCCTAGATGGATTCTCCTGGTCTTGGTCGAGATTAACCTCGTGATCACGTTCGCGGTACCAATCATATTGGGATTTTTGCTAGAGTCACGGAGCGGGGGCCCGCGGAGTCACTTCGCCTACTCGGTTACCATTCAACCGAGGGCTTTCTTGGCCAAATGAAAGGATCTTTCCTTGCTTTAGTAAGACATGGGGCTAGCGAGAAAGTTTTTTCCTCGAGGCCAGGACTCAGATAAGTTACATCCATCCCTAGAAGAGGTTTGGTCACTTCAGATATCTCGGCTGGCCGGTTATAAAAGCTCCTCGGCCATCGGCTTCAAGCGCCGTAGTTGCTAAGAAAGGACCTTAATCAAGACCCGAGGTTTAAACCCGGAGTCTCGGCCCAAGAAGGAATTCTAGTCCACGTTGGACAACATCTCAAGAATAATGTTAGCGGTTCACTCCGCGCACCCAAGGGATACGACCCCACCGCGTTGAAACCCGTCTTAAACAATTTTCAAACACAGAATTTTCCATATGTACCACATCCAGGACCCGAGTCCCTACCATGTTTCCAAGAAAAAAATCACCCCTAAGCTCACAAGTGCAACATGCCAATTGCTAATGATAACATTTTCTCCCAAAAAAGCGCCTCCGTGTATTCTCTTTATAATGAGATAACGCCCGATGACCGGTTCACAGTTGTCAAAATCCAAACTTTAGCTACCCATATCTACGATTCAAAAGAGGGTGAGAAGTATGCTCAAGTTTTCCAAACTTTAGATTCACATATCTACGATTCGAAAGAGATTGAGAAGTATGCTCAAGTTTTTCCCAACTTTGTGATACCCGTATCTACGATTCGAAAGAGATTGAGAAGTATGCTCAGTTTTTCCCAACTTTAGATACCACGTATCTCGATTCGAAAGAGATTGAGAAGTACGCTCAAGTTTTTACAAACTTCTAGTTACCCCTATAGTGACGTAATGCCACAGTAGATATTTTTGCACATAAATTTACCTACGTGGCTCATTTTTGTTTGCCATTGGCATTTTCAATTCTATTTTCAAATGATTCGGGTACGCTCCCATTTCTTTCTTTACAAAAAATTATCGGTACATCCCACTTTCTTTACAAAAAAAATCATCGAAGAGTCCTTCTTACTTCTTTGCAAAATGCATTCTCTTTCGCGATCTACGTCATTCCAAGGTGGAAGAATGACATTTCGCTCTATCTCTTTCGATCTACGTCATTCCAAGGTGGAAGAATGACATTTCGATCTCTCTCGCGATCTACGTCATTCCAAGGTGGAAGAATGACATTTCGCTCTATCTCTTTCGATCTCGTCATTCCAAGGTGGAAGAATGACATTTTCGATCTCTCTCGCGATTCAATACGTCATTCCAAGGTGGAAGAATGACATTTCGCTCTATCTCTTTCGATCTACGTCATTCCCAAGGTGGAAGAATGACATTTCGATTCTCTCTCGCGATCTACGTCATTCCCATGTGCGAAGAATGACATTTCGCTCTATCTCTTTCGACCTACGTCATTCCAAGGTGCGAAGAATGACATTTCGATCTCTCTGCGACTCTACGTCATTCCAAGGTGGAAGAATGACATTTCGCTCTATCTCTTTCGATGTTCTACGCCGGTCATTCCAAGGTGGAAGAATGACATTTCGATTCTCTCTCGCGATCTCACGTCATTCCAAGCGTGGAAGAATGACATTTCGCTCTATCTCTTCTTGATCCACGTCATTCCAAGGTGGAAGTTAATGACAAAATTTCGATTTCTCTCTCGCGATCTCCGTCATTCCAAAGGTGGAAGAATGACATTTCGCTCTCTCTCTTTCTCGCGATCTACGTCATTCCAAGGTGGAAGAATGACATTTCGATCTCTCTCTCGCGATCTACGGCCAGCCTCCTTCCAAGGTGTGGAAGAATGACATTTCGCTCTATTCTTCTTTCGATCTACAGTCATTCCAAGGTGTGAAGAATGACATTTCGATCTCTTCTCTCGCGATCTCCTGTCATTCTACAAGAATTGGAAGAATGACATTTCGCTCTCTCTTTCGATCTCCGTCATTCCAAAGGTGGAAGGAATGACATTTACGAGTCTCTCTCGCGATCTCCGTCATTCCAAGGTGTGGAAGAATGACATTTCGCTCTCTCTTTCGATCTCCAGATTTAATTCCAAGGTGAAGGAATAACATTTCGATCTAGTCAAGCTTGAACTACGTCATTCCAAGGCTTGGAAGAATGACATTTCGCTCTCTCTTTCGATCTCAGTTATTCTCAAGGTGGAAGAATAACATTTCGTAGGTAGCCTTTTATAAGAATGACATTTCGCTCTCTTTCGATCTCCGTCAGACCACTTTGGTCACCCTGTTCCTTAAGTGGCTCCTCGGTGATGAAGTAATCCCTCATAGAGACCACCTTGGTGTTTCTAGCATGTCCCAGAGTAGGATCAAGTGCTTGACCTCCTAGATCATTTTCTATTTTCTGACAAAGAAGAGACCAGTTTCTCTTCTCCCTTCCTCGGCGGATCTTATTCCGAACTACGGCGTAGCTTGATTCCTCGAGGATACGTGGGTAGCCTTCGAAGAGGTTGAGCCACTCGTAGTCTCGGTCATCTGTCTGTCTCGGCATTAGCCGGATCGGATCCTTTTCTATCGAGCAGCCACTTGCCTTGCAAGTAACGTTGTCGAGGACTTCTGTAAGTACTGGTAAAACGCTCGTACCTTCCGGTTAAGTTTCTAGACTGATTGAAACTTTCATAAAGTTCGAGGGCGATTGGGGAACTTTTCCAAACTTTCCAAGGGAGGAAGGACACATAAGAATATTGAATTTGAGGCGAGATCCTATTTGAAAAGGGCCTTCTAGAATGCCACTTGCCTGCATCATTTCTAGAAAATACAAGGTCGGCAAATGTAAGCACGCGGCCTCTTTTGCTGTAAATGAAGCCATGCGGCCTCTTTCGGACCTTCTAGAATGCCACCTTGCATGTTTACGGAAAATGCAGGATGGATAAGCCAAATGTAGCCACGCGGCCTCTTTTGCTGCAAATGAAGCCATCTTACGGCCTCTTTTCGTGACCTTCTAGAATGCCGCCCTTGCATGTTTCTGGAAAAATGCAGGTCGTAGTCTAGCTCTGCGGACTCTTTTGCCGCAAATGAAACCAACAACGGCCTCTTTCGCCTTTTTCCAGTTTGCCTATAAATAGAGCCCTCCTCTACCCATTTTAAGAATCACACACAAATCATCCACCATACACACATAATACGTACAAATACACTCCCAAGGAGTCATGGAAGTCCAAGAAGGCGAAGAAGAAGCTCAAGAAGCCATCTCCCTCCTCCTTGAAGACCCAAGAAGAACCTCCTCCTCCTAGCTCCGTCCAAAGAAGAAGCAGGAAACGATTGGTAACCTCGCACGCCCTAACCTTGCATTTTAATTGATATACTTGCTCATTGCATTTCATATATTCATATATCTTGCTTGGGACTTGGCATTTATTCATAAAGATCATATCTTTATCACCCCCTTTCCCCTTTACATGCATTAAGACCTCATTTGTCATAAAAATGTAGTCTTTTTCATAAAGGTGCATCCTTTGCACCTAAAATCCCTATTTTCCAATAAAAATGTCATCTTTATGCATCATTTGCATGTAAAGATCAAATCTTTTTCAATGAAAATGCATCCTTTGCATCAAAACCCCCTTTTTCAATGCATCATTTGCATAAAGATCATTTCTTTAAATCAAAAAGCATCATTTGCAACCTAAAAATGTCATCTTTTCATTAAAGAGTCATTTTTTTTTCATCATGCATTTCCCCTTTCCCCAACCTTGGAACGGACCGGTGTAAAAGTTCTCATCTTTGCATCGTTCCTTCCATTAAAGGTTCATGATTTCTTTAGGAAAAGGATAACCTTGAACCCTATATCTCCGATTATCGCTTAAGAATGAGTATGAAGCCTTTATACGAGCTCGACCGTCTTAAAGCGTAGGATTGATGGGCTAAGGACATTCCTTCCTAAAGAACCTCATCTTTGACCCAAAAGAGAGTCATTCTCTCGATCACGCAAGTCCCGAGGGTCCCAAGGCTTAAAAATGCGATGATCATAAGTCATAAGATGAGGACGGGATCATAATCCCAAATACATAAATTCCAAGGAATCCCGAGCGACAACCAACAAATGGTTTGTACGTCCGGAAGATAACTTGGGACATTCCCCCCCCTTATTTTCAAACACATGCACACAAAGAAAGCACGCAAGCAAACACGATTAATGAAATCTAGGGAGACTTGCTCCGGCAAGGCACTTTGGGTGAACGCCAAACGTTCTTCCCAAGGGGTAACTTAACCTCCGAACCCATAAAACCTTTTTTTCAAAGTTTTGAGGTAATCAAAATGGCGTGGCGACTCCGTTTTTCAAATAACTCGGATGTCTTCAAACTCGCGTGAATTCCAATAAACAAAAATTTTGGGCACACATTCACAGCGGGTAATCGAGTCTTAACGAGCATTCGATGTAAATTACGGACAAAGCTGACGTCGAAAGTCAAGATCATGTCCGAGGGCTCGACAAAAAGTCGGCATGATTTGGACTGATAAGCGTCCACGATTGATCTTGACTTGTCGTCAGTTAAGCCGTAATTAGGCATGGAATAGTCATTAATCCTTGATGACTCAGTGTCAATCTTTGGGAGTCGCTGTATAATTTGTGCCGGTAACCGAAGTCAAGGCGCGGTCAATATCTTGGTCAAAGTCTGCGGCGGAAAACCGCGAGTAACTTCGGCGATTAGGGACCCGAAAGATATTGAGTCAGTACGCCGACAAAGGCTTGAAAGGAAAGGTCTATACACGGACAGGCATGACACGAGACCGGACTAAAAACCAACCGGGTCTCTGACAAAGTGTGTCACGGACAAGTGCATGGTCGACACGAGGCTCCATGGGATGTTTGCAGTCCCGTGCTCATCCGAGAGGCGTAATAAGACCAAACGGACCGCGACAAGGATTTCCCGGGTTAAGGACGTAGTGTGCGGTGTACGGTCACGTGCGCGTAGTGTCTGCAAGATCTATATTCTTTTTTACGAGTAAAATAGAAATTTTTTTATGTGTCTTAAAAATATGATGCATGATTTTTTTGGAAATTTTCTTTTTTTTTTTTTAAAATCCTTTTTTTTGAATTTTGTTTTTTGAAAATTTTAATGAGCACATAAGCACGAAAATTCCGGCGCTAGGGACATTATTCCGACAGTCAAAATTTTGACTTTCTCCGAGGCGGCCAAAACAACATGAAAACTGCGTGCAAAAATCAACACACACACAAAAAATGATTTTCAAAGCGGGACGGAAGCTTGACCCTCAAAAGCTTTTTTTTTTGAAAACGGTGATACCGGTACGTGGGATTGTTAGACCACAATTTATCCCCGAGCTCGTGTTAGGAGGCGATAACGGGAAATTTAGTGGTTTCCACCAATATACCGAATACCATTTTTTATTAAAAAGCTTAGTCCCCAGCGGAGGCGCCACTGTGATGATGTGTTGCCTTTTCGCGGGAAAAATTCGATTTTTGCGTTTCTTTGAAAAACCAAATAAAACCGGAAAAACGGAGTCGCCACGCCATTTTAATTTTGAAGGCCAAAACTTTGAAAAAAGCCCGAGATCAGAGATTTAGGTTCGGAGGTCATGTTACAGCGTCGGGAAGGACGTTAGTGTGCACCGACGCGCCTGTAAAACGAGTCTTCCAAGCTGAAAATCATTTGTGTGTGTGTGTGTGTGTGTGTGTGTTTTGGCCAAAATAAGTTGAAACTCAGAAAAGTAAAAATTGGGATATCTTTTTAAGACTTTAAACTGATCCCATGATTTTTTGGAAGATTTTTGGATTGAGATTTGGTACTAAAAAGACCTTTTGAAGTTGAGAGCCATTTCTGCCAGAATGAAAAAGGCAGTGGACCTTTGATTTTGAAAGGGATTCAAGAGTCTTAAAACTTCATAATCTGGATAAACTCAGAGAATGAAAGTTGTTCTAGACACCTTAAATAAAGTTGGTGCGAAGGAATTTTCCATTTTGGAGAAGATTTGAGGGGTCAAAACCTTCTGGAAACCTCAGATATGAGATCTGGATTCCCAGAAGCTGATGAACTAGCCTCTGAAAGAAAATTTGAAAAGAGGAGTTTTACTCACCCAAAAAATAAAGTAAAAATATGTCTGGAAATCTCTGGATGTTGGCTACAAAAAGTGTTTTGTAGTCAACACCAAACTCCAAGTTCATCTGTGTCCAAAAATTAAGACCATGGACTGAGGTCTGAGAAAATTGCTACTGGACAGCAACTTCTCAAGAAAGAAAATATGATTTTAAGGGGGGTTTTGCATCCATGCTTGTCCCCATTTCCCTAGGTTTTGGTTAGTGATCACTAGACATTTTAGTGGTGAATCAACTATACCAAACCATCCTTGGGGTACATTAGGACTAAGCATTTCATTTGCTTGGGGAGGGGGATTTTACCCTTTGAAATCAAGATTTAGTGCTTGAAAATGGTTTTTTAGGGTTTTGAAAGTGCATTTTTGCAAGTAAGCAAGGAAAGCTTTGAAAATAATGTTGATCTTTGTAGAAGATCATCCATGGAGATGGTCTTCCATGGTGATCTTCTTAGATCTAGAGAAAGAAGATGAAAGAACTACATTTTGTAGTTTGAAGATGCATGCATGGATGAGATTTAGGGTTAGGAAGAGGAGGGTTTACCAATCTTCCTTGTGTTCTTGAGTGTTTGGCTTGAGTGTATGAGTGTTTAGGGCTTGAATATGAGAGTGAGTGGATGAGTATGAGTTGGGAAAGATTGGAGAGAAAAAGGTGACAATTCTTGTGAATTCTCACTGTTTTCTCTCTATATTTCGCCAGAGGTTCGGTGCAATTGTGTTCTTCCTTTCTATTTTTGTGACTGGAGGGCTCAATTTATAGCCCTCCTGAGATGACAATCCCATCCGCGCGGACAAGTCCGGGCGGCGTGCACTGTTCATTAAATGCAGCTTGACTTTGGACAAGAAGAATAATCTTTTTCAAAATTCAAATTAGGCAGCCAGTTTATGTTTCCAGCATTGCTATATTTGGTTTTCTTCTTTTGTTTTTTCTTTTTGAGATTCTTTTTAAGGTTTAACCTTAAATAACAATGCCCATTTTACCCTCACTTTGTTAGAAATGTTAGGATAGTTAGGAATTGTTAGAAATGTTATAACTTTCGTTAATTTTCTAACGAAAATTCTAACAAGCTCAAATTGGAGCACTTACAGCCGGCATTTTTCAGACCGAAGGGCATAACCGTATAGCAGAAGGTCCCCTAAGGGCTGGTGAAGGCAGTCTTTTCCAGATCTTCTTCGGCGACTTTAATCTGATTGTAGCCCGCAAAGCCGTCTACAAATGACTTGACTTCGTAGCTGGCAGTAGTATCTACCAACAAATCGATATTGGGCAAGGGAAAATCGTCCTTTGGGATAGCTTTGTTTAGATCTCTGAAGTCCACGCAAACCCTGACTTTGCCATTCGACTTGGTTACCGTCACTATGTTGGCCAACCACTTGGGGTATTCGACCACTCTAATGAAACCCACTCTGAGCAGCTTCTCTATTTCTTCTTTGACCTGGAGAGACCATTCCGGCTTGATCCGGCGGAGCTTCTGCTTGACCGGCACAGCTTCTGAGTCCAGGGGTATTCGGTGTTCAACAGTTGAAGTATCCAACCCGGGCATGTCTTTGTAGGACCAGGCAAATACGTCCACGTACTCCTTGAGCAAATTGATGACAGCTTCCCGTTCTTCCCCGGCGAAGAAATTGCCAATCTGTGTCTCTTTGGGTTCTTCAGTAGTTTCCAAATTTACTGTAGTTAATACCTCATCGGCAGCTTGGGCCCGATTGTCGTCTCGGTCAAAAACCTGCTTTATATTATCATTTAAAAAGTTTTCATCTAAAAAGTCTGTGTCCTCTTCAAATGAATCATTATTAACCACTTTTAAGTCATTAAGATTTGTCTTAGTTAACTTATCATTTGTTAAGGTGGCAATTAAGGGATACGCAGAAAGGTCAACCATTTCATTCAACGCGAAAGGGAAGACAGAGTTAAAGACACGGCGATGATCATCAGCCGTGAGAGTATCAGACCTATCTAGAGACTCGAACTCAATAACAAAAGACTCTGAGGACCGGGATTCGAAGATCCTTGACTGACTCTTGACCCTACACTACTTATTTGACTCGAAGCTTTTGACACGGGTTGAACTTTTGTTCTTTCCTGCTGTTGTTTTTCAGAAAACTGGAGACTTCAGGCCGACCGGGGAACCTGTCGGAAATCATTGATAGGCCGGTATTTTGGAAAGACGGTGCGGGGAGCTAGAGAAATCTGACGCAATCCCTTGGCTAGCTCGTTCATGACAAACAGACTCATTGGCTGAGGGGCCTGGCTCATCTTGTCAATACCCTGCGGATAAGTCAGCTCCTCTTTACTGATCACAACCTTATCTGTGCGGCCAAAAGGAGGGTTAACCTGGATGATGCTGACGAAGCTTTCTTCGGGAAACACCTTGGTTATGCCTTGGTCAACTCTACATTCCATGGGAGTCTTATATTCTGCCCCCAGATCAGCCGGCTTTTTGTCGGACTTTGCAGTGGCGGTAAACTCAGAATCCTTTATCCCAAGAGGATTAGTGACAACGGGAAGGTCGGGCTGGACTTTGCTTTGGCTGATTGCTTCCTCGGTGGAATTTTTGATGTAACTGACGTAATAGTCAAATTTGCCTGAGGGTTCGCCTAAAGTTCCCACACCCTCGTCTCCAGCTTCGTATCCCTCCTTCAATTTCTGTTGCATGGTCTTCCTCTTCTTCTTCTTTCTTGAAGGAGCATCTTCGTTGATCCAGTCTTGATATTCATCTTCCAAACAATCTTCGCAATCACACACATCATACCAGATGTGGGGTATGGGTTGAGCTGGGGGAACCCCACCTAGCATCTGGTTACCAGCATTGTTGACTACCACATTGGCCATCCTTAACACTAGAATGTTGAAGTCGACGATTTTACGGTTTATCTGAGACTGCTGAAAGCGAACCCCTGACTGGAGAGAAACTGATTAACCGACCGCCCGGAACTCTGACCCAATACTTGCTCGCTGAAAGGGGGAGAGAACGGCTTTAGGTAGGGGATAGGATAGGCTTAGGACGGACTCATGCATATGCTCTTTTTTTGTTTTTATATTTTTATATTTTTTATAAAAATGATTTTTATTAATCCTAGGAATGGTTGGAAAAGGGGGACACCTTCTTTTTCACATTCTACGCTATTCCTGATCAGTGGGTTCCATCACTACATCTATAGACCCCCTGTATTCCACCTGTATTGCACCTCCGGGACGGACAATCCCGGCAGAGGTTCTATAGGGCACGTGGAACCCACCAATCGAAAGGGAGAACGAACCTATGGGCATACATGTCAAAACAAGTCAAACTCGGGGTTTTCAAAACCAAGTCCAAGTCAACGTCTAGACTCGGGAGGAGAGAGGGTTGAACGTACGTTTGAATGTACGAGACCGCAATTTGCAGGTAAAACCCTGGAAGAATTGGGCATGACCTCTCCTCTTTTCGAGTTGAAAATCCGGCATGGCCCCTCGTCACTTAGTGGCGAAATTTCGGTATAACTTTCGTTAGTATGCGCCAAGAATTCGACATGGTCCCGCGTTGACACATGTCGAGAACGCGTCATGACTTCTTACGAAGCCAAGTCGAGAAATCGATATGTACCTACGTCGAGATATGTCAAGATCTTAACGTGTACTTACGTTGAATTATGTCGTAATTGCGACATGAAGATGGAGAGTATGCCAAGATTTTGGAGACGAAGCGTGACTCGGACTTTGTGAAAAAATTTTGAAAACCGAGTTTGAAAGTGTTTTGAAAAGTATTGGCCAAAAACCAACCGGTCACGGTAGAAAGTGTGTCACGGACAAGTGTTGGCTGACTCACAGGCTAGGAGGACTTTAGGCGCTCAAACGTAGGCGAAACACATCACCGTCCGCGATGCCGTCCGTACACTCCCAGGTTCTAACTCTATGTGCTGGTAGCGTGCGAGTAGTGTGAGGGTATTTCTCTAGGAAAAATATTTTTTTTTGCTTTTTTGTAAAAGATATTTTTTTTATGCAATATGCAAAAAGAAAAAACAAGAGAATGAGTCCAAAGCATGACAAAAGGGGACTGCTCCAAATGTCAAATTTTACCAGCAGCTCTAGTCCAGCATCATCCTGCCTTGTTCTGATCGACGGAACAAGCAAATAGCAAAGGGGAAGCTCCGGCTCCCAAAAATGCCACATACCAAAGCATAGAAGCATGGCAAGGCCCATATGAGCACACAAAATGACACAATGCACACACAAGGAGAATGTAGAAATTGTCCAAGTTGATTTAAAGAAAGTTAGACCCTCTTAAGAAAAACTCTTTTTTTTTTAAAAAAAAAAAAAAACAGAAGGAAGATACTGGTACGTGGGATTGTTAGACCACAATTTATCCCAAGCCCCGGGTTAGGGAGCGATACAGGAAGGTTAATGGTTTCCACCTATATATCAAGTATCGTCTTCATTTTTTTTTTTAAAAACAAAGGTTTTTCAATGTAAGTCCCCAGCGGAGTCGCCACTGAATGAACGCTCACCGAAAAATCATTTTTTGAAAATGAGGAAATTTTCCTTGGATGAAAAGTTTTCCGGTTTTTGGGAGTTGCCACGCCATTTTTTGAGGAAAACATTGAAAAACCTATATTTAAAGAGATTTTGGGTTCGGGGGTCTGGTTACGTGTTTGGGAAGAACTTGAGAGTTCACCCAACACGCCTCTTTCGAGACTTTCAATCAACATTGGACAATCATAAACATTCAAAGTGTGTGTGCGATATGTGTCGACAAGTAAGGCATGCAAATTTGGAATTTCATTAATGCTATAGGGACTGGATACAACTTGTGAGCCATGATAGGGGGCCACACCCTTTACATATGATGATTTTCATCACAAGGCAGAAGGTTGAGACAATCTGCTGAGGAAGCTCTGATGTCGTCCGACACAGGACTTCCCATGAAGGGGATGTCGGACGACAGAAGACCTCATGGTCAGATTCTCTCCTGCAATGACAAAGCCACTCTGGAACTGGAGCCATATTATTTCACCCAAAGAAGACACTATTTAGTGGTCTAAGTTCAGTTTGGGGGTTGATAGGAGTGAGTAAAGTCATGATTGACTTTTAATGATACGGATGTCATATGACATAGAACATCCGAAGTCGTCTATGTCATATGGCAAACCGCCTCCATCAATAGATCGCACCCAAACAGACCTTAGGCACTCCAAATAGTGGCTTATGAGCCAATAACTACTTAGGTAAGCTTTGAGTTACAAAGGGGGATAATCTTGGCAGATCTGAAGTCCAAGAAAAGCTTTACAGCCATCTGGGAACTACATGTCGTATGACACAGGACCTCCAGAGAGTCCTGTGTCGTCCGACAAGAGCAGCCTGTTTCAGTGCCCTTCAGTCTGTTTGATTTCCCCTTTGTTCCCAAGGCAAACCAAGTAACTTTATTAACTGTAAGCAGTAATATAGTAGTATTATGTGAGTATTATGGGAGGATCACATGGCTTTAATGGCCAAATGTGATGAATCACATGTTTATGGCCACTTTTATGTAGCCATCACCTCCTAACTCAATGTAAATTAAGAAAGATTCAAACTTTAATGGTGAGAATGTCACCAAATGTTCAGATCTGAGGTGGGGAGAAGTGAATATGGAAGATCCACTTCTCCACCACCTTTATCATGCAAAAACCCCAATATTTCACATAATATAAAAGCAAGTAATCTTGCAAGGTGATATGAGTGTATGGATGAGTTTATTAAAGAGAGAAAGGGTTTAGTGGCTACCTATTGTAGTCCACAAGGTAAGAACACCAGTAGTATGGTGTCTACCCCTTCAACACACCAACAAAGGAACCTTTTCTTTGGATCTTGGCTTTGGTGTATGTGTATGTGTGAGGAGGGAGGTGAGTGTGTGTGTATGAGAGAGAGAGAGAGACTCTATTCCTACAGAGTTTTCCCTATTTTTACTGATATCCCTCCCAAAACTCTCCAAAATCCCCTTAAAATGATCAGCCATGCCTTGTATCTATAGGCAGGCTGATGGGAAGATCCATGTCGTCCGACAGAGGCAGTTAAACCGCCTTAGTGTCTTCCTGTGTCGGACAACAGCGTACATCATTTTGGCACAGTTGGGCCGAATGGATGGCAGGCCCAATGGGTTGAATGGGCTGTTGGATAATTGGACTCAATATTGCATTTTAGCAAATAAATGAGCCCAAAAATCAAGGAAAGTGGACCCAAAACATGAGTTCGGGTCGGGTTACTCACAATTGTGTTTGAAGAGATTGTGGACAGTGAATCGGAGGAGGATTGTGAAATGATTGAAGTAGAGAATCCCGATGGGCGACCTACGGGGAACGAGTTCGTTGACCCCCGGAAGCTGATTCCCGCCAAGGATCCAGTTAGCAAGAAGCGAAAAAGGATTGAAGTCGAAACCTTACAGACGCGGGATGAACCTGAGATTCAGGCAGACGAAGAGTTGGAAGAGGTTGAAATAAATTGTTATTTCCCAGAGCAAAGGGTTAAGATTGGAAAGCAGTTGTTCCGAGATGAGCGAGAACGTTTGGTGGAATTTTTGAAGGAGAATTTGGATGTGTTCGCGTGGCGACCAGAAGATATGAGGGGCATTGATGAGAATGTCGCCATGCATTATTTAAATGCCAACCCCAGTATTGAGCCATTCAAGCAAAAGGTTAGGCATTTGTCGCCGGAGAAAGAGAAGGCGGTTTTAGAGGAAGTGGATAAATTATTGAAAGCGGGAATTATAGAGAAGATCCAGTATCCTGTATGGTTGGCTTGCCCAGTCATGGTTTTGAAATCAAATAAGAAATTGAGGATGTGAATCGAATTTTCGGATCTGAATACCGCCTTCCCTAAGGATTGCTACCCTCTCCCTAAGATTGATAAGTTGGTCGATTCAATTGCCGGTCACCGAGTTTTTAGTTTCATTGATGCGTACTCTGGTTACCATCAAATTAAAATGGCCGAGGAGGATAAGGCAAAAACATCTTTCCAGACGCCGAAGGGTAATTTTTGTTATAAGATGATGCCATTTGGGCTGAAGAATGCTAGGGCGACATATCAGAGAATGGTGAATGAAGTTTTCAAGTCACAGATTGGGCGAAATTTGGAGGCATATATCGATGATATGGTAATAAAGACCAGAGAGAATGACCATGTTTTGGATCTCGCGGAAACATTTGAAAATTTGAGGAGGAATTCAATGAAGTTAAACCCCAGTAAATGCACATTTGGTGTAACGGTGGGAAAGTTTTTGGTTTTTTTGGTAAATCGGCGCGGGATAGAGGCTAATAATCCAGGCATTATTAGATATGTTGCCTCCCAAGTCGATTCGCGAGATTCAGAGGTTGAATGGGAGGATAATTGCTTTGGGAAGATTCATTTCAAGGTTGGCGGAAAAGTGTTTGCCATTTTTCAAAGTTTTGAAAGGAGTGAAGAGTTTTGTTTGGGATGCCGAGTGTGATGCCGCTTTCGAGCAGATTAAAGTTTATTTGGGAAAGCCGCCACTGTTGTGCAGTCTCGTTGAAGGAGAAGAGTTGTTTGTGTATTTGGCGGCTTCAGACTATGCTGTAGCCGCAGTGTTGGTAAGGGAGGAGGGGAGTACTCAGAGGCCAATATATTACGTATCAAAGGCATTGAGCGAGATTGAAGCAAGATACTTTAATGCCGAGAAGATGGCATACGCTTTGGTGGTTGCCGCGCGGAAATTGAGAGCTTACTTCGTCGCACACACCATTGTCGTATTGAGTGACGCCCCATTGAGAAAATTTTGCAACAGCCAGATGCCGCAGGAAGATTGCTGAAATGATCGATTGAGTTGACTGAGTTTGATTTGAGATATGAGTCCCGAAGGGCTATCAAGGCGCAGGCGTTGGCTAATTTATTGTGGAAACATCTTTTACAAGATCTCAGGCTGAGCTGATGGAAGATGCAGCCAAGAAGAAAGGGGCGAGGAAAATCGTTCCCAGTTTGGTTGAAGAGAAGGAGAGGCCGCCTGACTGTTGGATCTTGCATGTTGACGGTTCTTCTTCCAAAGATAAAGGTGGGGCGGGAATCACAGTTATCTCGCCTGATGAGGAGATTAAACATGAGAAGGCGTTTCGGTTCAAATTTAATGTGTCCAACAACCAGGCTGAGTATGAGGCGTTGATTGCCGGGATAGAATTGGCGAGAGACATTGGGCTAACTAAGATCGTGATCCATTCTGATTCCCAGCTGATTGTTAATCAAATAAAGGGCGAGTATGGAGTTTTGAACTCGGTTTTGATGAAATATTGCAACTTGGCGAGGAGTGTGTTGAAAGGATTCGAGTTCTGGGAGTTGGTACAGATTGACCGAACTGAGAATTCGCGGGCTGATGAATTAAGCAGGTTGGCGGGATCAGAGGGGCAAAGCTCGGCTAGTGAGCCTTTAATTGAATTTGTTGAGATGTCGGCAATTGACAGCCAGATTGTTTTGGAAATTGTCGAGGTTGAGAAGAATTGGGTGGTGGAAATGAAAGATTTTTTAGAGAAGGAAGAGTTGCTGCCGGATGAAGAGAAAGCGAGATTGATAAAGGTGACTTCTCCGCGGTTTACAGTCCAAGATGGCGTGCTATACAAAAAATCTTTCTCGAAGCCATTATTGAGATGTGTTGAGCCGAGCATGGTACAAAAAGTATTGTTTGAAATTCACGAAGGTATATGTGGAGGCCATCCTGGAGCGATAACCCTTGCAGATAAAGTTTTGTTTCACGTGTATTATTGGCCGAGCTTGAGAAAAGATGCCGAGATGTATGTCAAGAGATGCGAGAAGTGCCAGAGGTTTGGTAATATTCCCCGCCAGCCGGCAACTGAGCAGACCCCTATAGTGCCGACTTGGCCTTTCGACATGTGGGGGATTGACTTGATAGGCCCTTTTCCAATAGCCAAAGGTGGTTCACCGTAGATTACTTTACGAAATGGACTGAAGCGAAAGCTTTGGCGACAATCAGTGAGGACCAGGTGATCATGTTTGTGTAGGAGAATATTTGGTGTAGATATGGGGTTCCTAGAGCAATCATTTCAGATCATGGCAAGCAATTCAGGAAGAAAGATTCAGCGGAATGTGAGAGGGTGAATGTTAAGCACTGGATGTCGGCAGTTTATAGGCCGCAGTGTAATGGGCAAGCCGAGGCGGCAAATAAGCAAATCCTCGCCGCCCTGCGCAAAAACTTGGAAGGAAGAGGCAGAGCTTGGCTGGAGGAGTTGCCAATAGCTTTGTGGTATGTGAGAACAACAGTCAAGGGCTCAACTGGAGAAACCGCTTTTGCCCTTACTTACTTATGGATCGGAGGCTATGGCGCCTGCTGAGATGGCCTTACCGACTTACAGGGTGGCCTACTATGATGAAGCGAGAAACGGGCAAAGGCGATGCAGTGATCTTGATTTGATTGATGAAAAGAGGATGTATGCGAGAATGAAGATGATCAATTACAAACAGAAGATGAAAGCCCAGCACGATAAGCGAGTTAACAAAAGGTCTTTTAATGTCGGAGATTGGGTTGTGAGGAGTGTGGAGACAACAGGAGCCAAGCCGGGGTATACTAAGTTAAACGAGAAGTGGGAAGGCCCTTTCCAGGCATCGAAGGTCGTGCGAGAAGGGACATACCGGTTGAGAAAGTAGGATGGGGAAGAGTTAAGGAATACCTGGAGTGTTGATCATCTAAAGCAGTTCTTCCAGTGAAGCCGCCGCGGCCTTTTGTTCCGTTTTGATTGTTTCCCTAGATCACAAAAGTTATATAACTTTTTCTTGTAATTTGTCCTTTCTGATTGCCGCATGGGGAGATAAAGTTATGTAAAATTTGGGGATCTGGTGGCATGTAATTTGTGCATATGATAGAAATGATGGCGAGATGTTCCATCAACACATATTGAAGTATGATTATTTACTTATGAAATTCTGACGACGTTATTTTCTGTTTCAAGAAGTATTGCCGCTAAAGCTTGAAGATGGCGACCAAAGGGGTTGCCGCTAAAGCTTGAAGGTGGTGGCAAGAAGTGTTGCCGCTAAAGCTTGAAGATGACGACCAGAGGGGTTGCCGCTAAAGCTTGAAGGTGGTGGCAAGAAGTGTTGCCGCTAAAGCTGGAAGATGGCAACCAGAGGGGTTGCCGCTAAAGCTTGAAGGTGGTGGCAAGAAGTGTTGCCGCTAAAGCTTGAAGATGGCGACCAGAAGGGTTGCCGCAAAAGAAGGGCTTACATCCCAAACTGTCCGAAGGGCTTACATCCCAAACTGTCCGAAGGGCTTACATCCCGAACTGTCCGGAGGGCTTACATCCCGAACTGTTGAAAAGTTTTGAAAAAAGAAAAGTTTGGCAAGATGCCACTGTTTGAAAAGTTGTCGAAAAGTTTTCAAAAAGAAAGAAGGGCTCGCATCCCGAACTGCTGGTGCGACAAAATTGATAAGACCCTGACCCAAACAATTTCAGGCGAGAATGAAGCTGGGTAGATTTCGGCGAGAAAAGCCCTGGCTGCGGCCAGGCACAATAAGTCTTGATGATGGTCAGGCGTCAAAGACTTGGCTCGATTATACCAGGCACGTAAGCGAACTGGCAGTAAGCCGCCAACTAAAGATGGGTTTATCACGTTTTTAGTTAAGGAATGTTTTCGGCCACAGAATTAGGCCGTTCAATGTTGTCGCATACAACCCTGGCAATGGAGTAAAAATTTTGCCTAAAGACAAGCCTCACTCTTTTGAAGGGAGTAGTATGTATATAGGTAAGTCATGGTAAAGGAATCTTCGATAAACTATCGAAGCAAAATAACGGTAGCGACATGATGAAGTGGGAACTTTAAAAGGCAAATTATGGCAAGCAAAGTGAAAGGATAAGCGAAAAAGTTAAAATATCAAAGTAAAAATCGCTATGCAGCGACATTCAGGTAAGCAAATGGCGACAAACAAGCACGACCAAGAAAGTAGATAAAGTAATTTCAAAAAGACCCATCGAAAATAAAGCAGAAACAAAATCGCAAACCGCAACATTCAAAAGATTGTTGAAACAAGCACAGAAACCGCATACTGCGGCTTCCCAAAAGGAGAATTGTTAATGTCAAGTCGCAAACCGTGACATCCAAAGCAAAAAGAAACAGTTAAAAGACAGAAAGGTAAAATTGTTTAGTACAGACCCAAATTCAAATGTAAATAAAGTATTGTTTCAAAGAGCAAGTTGTTCACGAAGCAGGACCATTAAGGTTGTCTCCGGAGGTGGCTGGGGTATCTGGTGCGGCTTGAACAGATTTCGCGGCTTGGGCGTCATCTTTAGCTCGCTTGTGCGCTTGAGCTTTCTCGCTAATTGGTCGGTCCAAAGGGTAAGGGCGTCAGGGTTGGCCAAAGCGGGAACTTTCCAGACAGGTTTTCCAAGGAGTTGATCTTCGACGGCTAGCTCTGCGAGCTCATCATTGTCGTATGGTACCAAGCTATGACCCAAGCGACAAAAATTGCTATAAATGGTTTCAGATCCCCATTTAGCAATTAAGTCATGGGTTATAGCTGGTATGTCGCTAGAGCTTGCCGCCGCGGCACGCATACAGTGAATAAGGGCTTTATCGTATAGGTCCATGGCCTCCACCTCAGCTTTTTCTTTGTTCTCCTTTATCGTGACCTGAAGTTGAGCAATCACATTTTTGTTGTTGAGATCGTTTTTTACGGTGGCCGCCAGATCTGCTGCCAAAAGCTTGTGTTGTTCTTCAAATTTGAGCCTTTGGACCTCCATCTCGCGGCGGAGATCTTTTTCAGTTTGTTCGAGTTTGGTTTTGTCTTCCTGAAGAGAAGCAATGTATTGTTCTCGATCCTGAAACTTTTTCTTGATTTTCTCCCTCTCAGACTGAACCCGCTTGAGATCTTTCTCGCGGTTTTCCAATTCAATACAGACCTTGCTACATCTGTTCCTTAAACCATAGAGAATGCTTGAAATCTGTTGAGAATAGGAGAGATAGTTAGAAGAAAGCGAGAAATGAAATGAAAATGAGGCGGTAAAGTATGACTTACCCCGGCGAGATGAAAGCCTGCATCATTCGCGGCATAATCTTCATTAAGGTTCTCATACTCCCTAACCCTTTGTGGCACGCAAGACCGCTGAATGATGCCGCCGCCGAGCATGTTGTAGTCCTGATTGGCAGAGCAAACATCCAAGTTAGGAAGGTCAGGTACATCGCCGATTTCGTGGCTAAGTTTCAGCAGGCTAGCTTCATCAGTAGGCATCTGAAAGTCGGGCTTAAGCCAGCTTGCAATATGAGGATCAGAGGGACCAGTATCAGCGGAAATGGGTCCGGTGTGCTCAGAGGGAGTGCCGTCAGTAGGGCGAGATCGTTTCAGGGGGCGGGAAGATGGACTTCGGATTTGCTCAATGGATTCAGTAGTCGCAGCGACATCAGTACCTGGAGGATCCATTTCTTGATCTTGTGCAATCTCGCCTTCAATCTCCTCTTCATCCCTTAAGTGGAGGCCAGTTCCTCGTGCCGGGGTCTTGGGTTTAGGTGGTTTGCGGGAATGTTCAGCAATAGCTTTCCCAGCAGCTTTTTCCACAGCGACAGCGACTTATTCTTTGGCAATGGCGTCGGAGTCATCGCCGTGGATTGAGATCGGGATTGCTTTCTCGGTAGTTTGACTGAGGGCGGCTTGCCGGGCATCAGCCAGCCTTTTACGGCGGCCATCCATGTTGGCTAGAGCATCTCGACATTGGGCCAGCGACATTGTTCTAAATTCTGCGGAAATCAAAAGGAAAAAATTGTTTGATTGCATGGAATAGGTGACTTAAATGCGTTAAATAAAGTAAACAACAGATAGCTTGAGGCGAGAATTCATACTGTATGCTTCATACATAGCATTGCAATAGCGATCTTCCCGCTGGCAAGGTCCACATTCGGAGCCTAGGCGATCCTTGGAGTGAATGTCCCATACGGGATAATAAGGAGTATGAACGATTGTTACACGGGATTCGTCAGTTGGAAAAGAAAAGTCAGGGAAGCCGAATTCTCGCAGAAGAGAGGGGCTGCAAATAATTTCCCGCCACGAAAATAGGGCAAGGCCAGTATCAGACGTATCAGCGAGAACTTGGAGGATTCGTTCCATAAGGCGGGTATCCCCAGACACTAAAGCTTTTTTGGTTTCGATTTTCGGAATGATTTCTCTCAAGTCGCGCCAGAATGCGACCACCCAATTCGAGAAGTTATGAACAGTGGCTTGGACTACCAATTATGCACTTTGCCGGGAAGGGGAGTAAGGATCTTTGGTTTCCTGTACTTAATGGATAAACGTTTTTCGGTTACTCTTTCCCGCTGAGAGACTGCAGTGTATCCTTCGAAGAAATGAACAAAAAGCGGGATAGACGGTTCGTGAACCAGAACGCGGAAAACATTGGGGTGAAGGTCCACTATAGCGGCTTAAGCCTTGTGAAGAAAGGCGCAGATAAATGGGTCTAAGGGAAACCTAAGGCCGGCTTCCAATTGCGAGACATATGTGACAACCCCGTACGTTCGTTGTCGCATGACGTTAAGGTTCAAGTCGCCATTGTAAGGCTCGATGTGATAAATGTTGTGATTGATGCCGAATTTAGCATGCAAGGGGGTTTGGAGGTCAGAAGAAGAAGTGCTAGTTGTCGCCACATTGGTAACAAGGAGTTGATCAGAGGAAACCTGGGGTTGGGATGATACCTCCGCGGCAAGAGTATTTGAGACATCATGGCTGGAGGTGGAATTGGTAGAAGACATGTCGCTCCTCTCGCTGGAGCTGGAACGAACCTGTTTATAGAAGCGACGACTACGTAAATTGGGGGCTGCGGGATAGTCAGTGTCAGAAAAATTAGAATCAAATCGGGAATGGTAAAAAGCGCAAATGTGCAAGCATAACTCAAAAGTATTATGGAAGGTTTGCATGGGTGCAGATTTGTGCAAGAAGGGAGGACCCCTAATTTCTAAGGCATCCAAAACGGCGGCCTTAGCATCATGTCGCATGAGCATAGCATTGAGGTCCTCGCGCGGGATCCTAGCCCATACCCCAATGACAACCCTATAATATCCCCCCGTGTTCAAACTTTGACCAAACCTAATTGCTCTAGCACAACACTTGGTTCTCGCCATGATGCGAGATAGCAAAAGATGGAAGCAAAAAGCGAAAAGTAAGAAAATGCGAGAAATCAAGCGTTTACCTGGAAAAATTAAAGGAAACTGACGGAGACGGTGAACTTGGCCGGAAACTTCAAGATTGTGAAGAAAATGGCCAGAAATACGCCTGGGAAACTCCAAAAGAAGGATGGTAACCGAAATCTTGAGTAGATCAGGGAAATATAAAAAACAAACGGTGAAAATGGTGAAATTAAGGACAAACAAGCATTTTCTCAAGAAATGGCTCGCCGGAGAAAAGGAGAAAATTTGAAGGCTGTGAGTGACTAAAAGTGAAGAATGAGAAGTTTGGAACTGACCTTAGTGCTGTGGAGACAAAGAGGCGTTGTGAAGACGAAGAGGCGTTGGGGAATTTTTTAGAAATTAAATGACGTTCGAATTTTTAAAATTCCCCCCCCCCTTTTATTGTGGTTATTTATTGAGGGGCACGAAAACCTATGCGGTGTACGACCCTGACGAACCGCCCAGGTCCATCAACCCTGGCTTGACACGTGACTAGGTACGTGTCAGGTAATACTCTAATCTCGCCCCTTGAAGAGAGGTGGCGAGATGGAGATCACGAGCGACTTAGCAAATTTCTCGCCTGGATCATGAATAATCCAGGTCTCGAAATTGGGGGCTTCTGATGCGATAATGGAAAATAGATTTGGGCCCAAACGAGAAATTGAGCCCAGCACACCTTAATGGGCCTAGTGCGTGTAGATGGGCCAAATATATATTTGTGGGCCATGAGGAGGGCCCGGGGCGGAAAGAGGCGTGCGGGATAAGTCGACCCCGCACAGGCGGCATGAGGGAGTAAGCAGGTCGAGCTTGATAACCCGGGAAAGCGAATGTACAGCGATATGCCAAGGGCGGGAAGTAGCGTTTCCGACATAGTTAAGGTTGGCCGCACTATGAACGTGGCCGCCAGGTTGATGATTGTCGCCGGCGGTTTGCGTGAAACGTGATCCCGCATCATATCGAAGCTGTCAACTGTAGATTGATTTGACAAGGTGAACAGTGAAATCCCACTAACTTTGAGTTGGTTGGGGACCCCATACGGATGATTGACAAGTGTCCCCCCATGTGCAAGGCACATGGGGGCTTGGGAGTATAAAATAGAGGAATAGTACATTTGAATGGTATGTTCTCTCTCTACCCTCTAAACTCTCTCTCTCTTAAGGGTTTTCATTGATATTGCCATTTTTGTGAACTGTTAATCTTACTCTCACGTCGGAGGAGTTTCGCCGGAGCCACCCCTGGCCTAGTTTACGTGTGTGCATGTGTGTAGGAGACAAGCCGAAGGAAGAACAGCCGTGGTATCCTCTTGTTTTCAGATCCTGTGTAACCATTGATTTTGGATGGCAGCATTAGAAGCCCTAGTGCTTTTCTATGTTCGATAGACATATGTAACTCGCTCTTACTATCAGGATATTGAGTTTGTCGCGGATCACTAATAATACATGATGTAATATAGAAAATTTGGTCTTTATTTCATTTTGAACAGTATAAACCGAGATACGAACATGGGCTTGCCTGAGTTGGGCCCAAAAGGATTGGGCCATAAACATAATCCAATACACAAGTGTCAGGGCCGAGGAACACCTTCCTCGTATGCTAAGGAGCCTCACCTCGGCCTTACGTCAGCAACGTGCTCTTCATACTTGGCTCGTCATACTCCGAGATACCAAAAATGACGAGGAGAGAAAAGTTCTTACCTCGGCCTTTCATCAAATGACGAGGAGACAGAATTATTTATCCCGGCATATCCACATGTCAGTCAACCATCAAATGACGAGGAAGCATAATCATTCACCTCGGCTTAGTCATAAATGCCGAGAGAAGACATCCATGCTCCTCGGCGTTCCGGCTATCAGATCATACAATCCTATTCAAACAAGGATTCAACAGTTATTATCCAATCAGGATTGTAACTGCCAACACCAATTCAAGTCAAACAATGACTCCTTAACATATATAATTCTCTTAGGATTATGTCTTATCTCTTTACAAGTTCACTTCAACATGGATTCTATCAATCCAACCCTATAAATACAAGCCTCATGGCTCATTATTTGGTACGTTACTTTTTACAATACATAAACTCTGTCAATTTAGTTTCTCACATACAAACCGTGAACTTACTCTCACGCCGGAGGGCCTTTAGCCGGACTCGCCCCGGCTTAGTTTACGTGTTTTCCCTTATTTTCAGGCCTTGCAATCTCCGGAGCATCCGAACGCTTGGATTTGGGCTAATTTGACGATTTTGGCATCATCAATCGGTTCCATTGCAGGGAATTCAATTCAAACGCCCTTTGTTTGGCCTGGAAAAATCTCGCTGAAAGCTAGTTTGTTTGCCGGAAATTTTCTAGACTTGATCGGAAATTTCTGTTTCGTTTTAGCTTTGATCTTGATTCGCCGGAAATTTTCGTTCCGTTCCTGCTCTGTACCAATTTCGGCCGGAATTTTCAGCTTTTGACGTCTGAAACGGATTTTTGGCCGGAATTTTTGAGTTGGAAAAATCGCAAAATTGCAGTTGCTTAGTTTGCATCAAATTCTGCTTCGAATTTGGTTAGAAATCGTGATTTTTGGGAAATTTGCACTTTTGGTAATTTGTTGCTGATTTGCAATGGACGGACAATTTACAAGTGTTACAGCTGAGGAACCAACCCAAGTGAATGGAGTTAACCAAGGTGCCGAGGAACTACCGCCTCCTCCTCCTCTACCTCAGCCAGATGGCCCCCTCCCCTCGCCATGACTCTTCGTTCCATGGGTCAGGCGAATAACGAGGGAGAGGGAGCTAACCTTCCTCGTCCTATTCGCCCTCGTCAGAAACGAGTAGGAAGGAAGATGACAAAGAAAGATGATGATGGTCAAGCAGAAGGTACTCAAACCATTGACCGACGCACTTTACTGCATAGGCAAATGGAGACGTTGCAAAGGATGTATGAAACACAGGCTGCCCTGTTGCAATTGGATCCTGATAATTCCATGGCTGAGTTCATGTTGCTGTCAATGGGAAATTCTCGTGGAAGGGAGCAAGGTGAGCGACGAGGTCCTCCCCTCGAACCCGCTGAACCACCAAAGCAGGCCCTCCGAGAACCTACCCGTCCTCGGCATGACTATAAGAAGAAGGATCAGGTAGTCGACCTGAGAAGCCAATTAACTCCCAGGGAAGAAGAGGTGAATTCCAGGGATCTAAGGACGAGTCTCAATTTGTCCAAGAGGCTCTCCCCTCCTCGTCTAGTCATGGCACCTAGGCGCCCTGATTCTCCTTGACCTCGTCGACATTGTCATGATTCTCCTCGACCTCATCGATTCGTTAGACCGAGAACCTCGGAACCACACAGAATGATACTTGGTGGCCAAGAGTTGGGACCAAGACGTGACAAGGCACCATCTAAACGGGACAGCCATCGAAATGACGGGGAGCACAGTAGGGTGAATGGTCATCCCAAGGATAAATCGACCCGTAGCTCCCACCGAAGTACCCACTCTAGCAGTGACCAGGCAGTGGAAACCAAACAATGGGAACTGTTGAAACAAAGACTGGATGACATGGAGATGGGAAAGAAATTTGATGATGATGACTTTGATTGGGCAACTCATCCGTTCTCCCTGAGGATAACAGATGCACCACCTAATCCTCACTTTAAGGTCCCGAATTTTTAAAAATACAACGGAACTACTGACGCAAAGGACCATGTGCAAAGTTTTGAACAAACCATGAACCTCCTCACTGTAGCTGATGACATGCTCTGCAAAGCTTTCGCGAGTACCTTCTCCGGAATAGCCTTGACCTGGTTCCGCGAGCTGAAGAAAGGTTGCATCGATAGCTGGAGAGGCATGAGGAGAATGTTCTTGAATCACTTTGCCGCAGCTGGAAGGAGAAAGATGAGATTGACCGACCTTGCCAATATCGAGCAAGGAAAGGGAGAAACCACCCTCAGTTACTACAACCGATTTCGCAAGATGGCAGATCAGGTAGAAGAGAGCCTCACTAACAGGGCGGTCATTGTTTGTTTCAATTCTGGATTGAAATCTGGTCCCCTCATCTATGAACTCTCCGCCCGGGAGCCTAAGTCCAAGTCCAAATTATACCAAGTAGCATACGCCATTGCAATGGCCGAGGACAAGAGCAAGAAAAGGGGATCCGATAAGGCGGAACCAGAGGCGACGGGCACTCGTCAGAATGACAATGGGAATGGAAAGGGATCTAAGGGGAAGAACAGAACAAGAGGCACAGAGAAACCTGAGGTGTTCACCCCCTAACCAAACCCATCTCAGAAATCATGCAGTTGGTAAATCTTCCACCTCCTCGTCCGCTGAGTGATAAACCAAAGTACCCTCGTGACACCTCTAAATACTGTGATTTCCACAAGGATAATGGGCACACCACTGATGGCTGTTGGGCCCACAAGAAAATAATCCAACGATGGGTCTACGAGGGGAAGCTAGATCGATATGTCATGAAGAAAGACAACAAGCAAAAGCGGAAGGAAGATGAAAGGGAAGATGACGACAAAAGTGAAGACGGAGAACGTAGGCCTCCTAGAGCCAAATTACACGTGATCCGTGAAGAAGTGACTTCGACCAGAAAGCTGAGGGACCAGATCCATGAACTAAGCAAAGTGTACCACGTGCCCGCTTGGATTCATAAGGCGGAAGAGGTCATCAGTTTCTCTCCCAACGAACTGGCAGGGAGCCGTGCTGCCCGTGAACAACCATTGGTGATAAAGGGTCGGATTGATAATGTGGAATCGGAAAGATTACTTGTGGACACGGGGGCCTCCCGTGACATTCTGTACTATTCCACTTTCCAATAGATGGGATTGAAAGACACTATGATTGAACCATATCATGGTAGGCTGGAAGGATTCACCAACCATAAGGTTGGAGCTAAGGAAACTATGGAACTGGAACTCGAAGTTGGTGAACACCCCTTCCGAGCCAAAGCTACTGTCAATTTTGTAGTCATGGATTTGACTAGTGATTATCATGCAATCATAGGCATATCAAGTCAAGCTAAACTTGGGATGGTAGCCTCCCTTCCTCACCAACGAGTTAAATTTCCCACTCGTGCTGGAATTAGATGTGTAAGGGCGACCCCCAAAGACTTCTTGGAGCATGTTGTCAAGAGTCGGAAAAAATCTAAAAGCGTGGAGATAGATACCCCCGAGGAAAACATCAAGATCTCTGAATCTCAAAAAACCACCGAAACTAGCTCCAGAATGAGCTATATCCGAGAAGTACTTGATGATGAGGAAGAGCCTATGGTCCTAGAAATTGCAGATGACCAAGGCACAATTCCACTTGTATCTGAGGAAGAGCCTATGGTCCTAGAAATTGCAGATGACCAAGGCACAATTACACCTGTATCTGAGGAAGCACCTATGGTCCAAGAAAGTGCAGATGACCAAGGTATAGTTCCGCCCGTCTCCGAGGAAGACCCCATTCTCATCAACGGTCAGAACTCGGGGGCCACTCATGACTTGGGAAAGGTCGATCTTCCCGACGTTGATAAACTTATGGAGGAAGAAGGTCTTAACGTGAACGATAATGAAGGAAGGAGAATTAGAGAAATTATTATCGAGTCTTTGGAATTTCGAGACGGTCCTGAAATGAAGCCTGTAGACGAGCTGGAAGAGGTAGTCATCAATCCTGACTATCCTGAACAAAAAATCAAACTCGGGGGCCAACTATCTCCTGAAGAGAAAGAAAAAATCATCTCTCTCTTGAAAAATAGTCTCATCGTATTTGCTTGGAGAGTCGAAGACATGAGAGGGATCAATGAAGAAGTAGCCCTCCACCGCCTGGAAGTTGATCCTTTGGCAAAAACTAACTCCCAGACAAGGAGAATCTTTGCAAGGGACAAGGAGGAAGCTATTAAAGAAGAGGTGCAGAAATTACTTAGCGCCGGAATTATTCGAGAAGTAAAGTACCCCGTGTGGTTGGCCAATGTGGTGATGGTCAAAAAGCAAAATGGGAAGTGGCGAATGTGTATCGATTACACCGATCTTAACAAGGCCTGCCCCAAAGATAGCTATCCTCTCCCCAGGATTGACAAGTTGGTCGACTCCATTGCCGGACACCAGACACTCAGTTTCCTAGATGCCTATTCAGGCTACCATCAAATCAAAATGGCGGAAGAGGACATTGAAAAGACGACCTTCCAAACACCTGGGGGAAACTACTGTTACATCATGATGCCCTTTGGGCTCAAGAATGCGGGTGCCACATACCAACGTATGGTGAATCGAGTATTTGGCGCGCAAATAGGCCGAAACATGGAAGCCTACATTGATGATATGGTCATTAAGATCAAGGAGGGCAGTCACGCTCCTGACCTGGAAGAGACAATTAACAACCTCCGAGCTAATAACATGAAGTTAAATCCAAGCAAATGCGTATTTGGAGTAACGGCGGGGAAGTTCCTAGGCTTCATGGTATCTCAATAGGGAATAGAGGCCAACCCTGAAAAAATTAAGGCGCTCATTGACATGAAGGAACCTACCACCATCAAGGAGGTTCAAAGACTAAATGGAAGAATAGCGGCACTCGGAAGATTCATCGCCAAATCCGCCGAAAAGTCACTGCCCTTCTTCAAGGTATTGAAGGGTACCAAGAGCTTCTCCTGGACTCCCGAATGCTCCGAAGCGTTCCTCCAGTTGAAGGAGTACTTGGGTTCCCCTCCCTTGCTCAGCAGTCCGACTGTCGGTGAGATGTTGTACGTATTCCTAGCTGCCACTGATCATGCTGTCGCAGCAGTTTTAGTTCGGAATGATGAAGGAATTCAGAAGCCCGTCTACTATGTCTCTAAGGCATTGTCAGACGTAGAGAGCAGATACTTCAATGTGGAAAAGATAGCGTACGCGCTAGTTATTGCATCAAGGAAATTACGTGCCTATTTTTCTGCACATCCTATCATCGTGTACACGAATGAACCACTGAAGAAGATATTACATAAGTTGGACGGCTCCGGACGTCTCCTTAATTGGTCCATCACTCTTACCGAGTTTGATATCACCTACCAACCAAGGAAGACCCTCCTGGCACAGCCTTTGGTTGACTTCATGGTCGAGACTGCCTTTGTGGGTGAGCATCTCCCCGCCTCCCGGAAGCAAAATGCACCGGAGGAAAAAGACTCTCCCATTGAACTCCCATCCAACTGTTGGATCCTGTATACGAACGGATCAGCTACAAAAGAAAGAAGCGGAGCTGGAGTTGTACTAGCAAGCCCGAAAGGAGAGTACACTATGCAAGACGCCATTCGTTTCAAGTTCCCTGCCTCCAACAATCAAGCTGAATATGAAGCTCTAATATTTGGCATTGAGTTGGCCTCCTTTTACGGAGCAACTAAGGTGGCGTCTTTCTGTGACTCCCAACTCGTTGTCAAACAAGTAAAGGGAGAGTATAACACCCAAGACCCCACCCTTGCCAAATATAGGGACCTTGTCCTAGACATGATGACGAAGTTGGAATTTTTCGAACTCAAGCAAATAGGCAGGGAAGACAACCAAGTCGCAGACGTTCTATCTAAACCAGTGTTCTAAAAGACCCCGCCTAAGGGCGCCTAGGACCCGCCTAGGCGCTAGGCCCCTCTCCAACGCCTAGTTCTAAGTCCCTCCTAGGTCCCAACTAATCCCAACTAATCCCGACTAGTCCCCGCCTAGGCGCTAGGCCCGGCTCTGCCGCCTAGCATCCGCCTAGCGCTTTTTAGAACCTTGATCTAAACTAGCAACCATGGATGTGTCTACATCTAAGACCAGTCCATATGTAGTTTATGCTGAGGAACCTGCGTATGAGAGATTACAAGTCATGCTCCTAGATGGAGAAGAGAGATGTTGGATCGATGACTATATTGAGTACATTGAGAAGGAGAAACTCCCAGAAGATGAAGCTCAAGCTAAACTTATCAAGAAGAGGTCCCCAAGGTTCGTGGTAATGAGCGGAGTCCTCTACCGAAGATCTTTCACGAAGCCCCTGCTAAGGTGTGTTTATCCCAAGGAATCGAGAACCTCTTGGCAGAAGTACATGAAGGTGTTTGCGGCGGACACCTGGGGGCCAGAACCTTAGCTGAAAAGATCATATCGCTAGGTTACTATTGGCCAAACCTAAGGGAGGACGCGCACGCCTATGTTAGAAAATGTGATAAATGCCAAAGATTCTCTGACATTCCTAGACTACCGGCGGTTGAGCAAACACTTGTGATACCTACGTGGCCATTTGATATGTGGGGGATCGACATCATCGGACCCTTCCCTCCCGCCCGTGGTAATTGCAAGTATGTCATAGTAGCTGTTGATTATTTCTCCAAGTGGATAGAAGAAAAGGCATTGGCCAAGATAACAGAAGAGAACGCAATCAACTTCGTCCACGACAACATCTGGTGCAGATTTGGCCTTCCACATACAATTGTCTCTGATCATGGACTACAATTTTCTATGGCATTCACTACAGAGTTGGGAAGAGTCAAAGTTCGTCATGCAAAGTCCTCAGTTAGCAGACCTCAAGGCAACGGTCAAGCAGAAGCTGTCAATAAACTGGTCCTAACCGCCCTTACCAAGAACCTTGAGGGACGCAAGGGTAGATGGCTGGACGAACTTCCCCTAGCCTTATGGGCTGTTCGCACAACCACCCGGGGGCCAACCGGGGAAACCCCATTCGCACTAACCTTCGGTTCTGAGGCTATGGCACTAGCTGAAATGGCCATCCCTACTGTGAGAAACTCCCATTATGATGAGCAAGTCAACAAGGTTAATAGGCTCCTAGACCTAGACCTGATAGATGAAAAGCGACTAGCCGCACAGATGAGGATGGTGAACTACAAGCAAAGGACCAAGGCATATCATGATAAGAGGGTCATCAGAAGAGTATTCCAAGTAGGTGATTGGGTGCTTAGAAAATCGAGGCAACTGGTCGGAAGGCAGAACAAAACAAGCTCTCCCCAAATTGGGAAGGTCCCTATATCATCACTCAAGTCGTTCGAGAAGGGACCTACAGATTGAAGACCAAGGAGGGGAAAGATCTCAAGCATCCATGGCATTCCGACAATCTCCGAAAATATTATCACTAGTCTAGTTTATTTTGCAGTAGATTAGTTTCTTGTTTTCTGTCTTTTACTTTTTAGTTGATAGGATTGCAGTTCGATGTAATCACGTTTCAGTTTTACGAAAGCAGTTTCTTCCAACATGCAAAGCAACTATCAACTCCTCACACAAACACCAGAAGACGAGGATATTATCCCCGACTCTTCAACACATACACCTTACGTCTTGACAAGGGTCCGCCTTGACTCAACGACTACAGGTTCCTGACAGCCGAGACCGAGGGTCCTCCTCGGCCCAATGGCTTACCTTACATCCGGACAAGGGTCCGCCTTGATTCCAGGATTACAAGTATCACAGTCAAGACCGAGGATCTCTCCTCGGCCTAATGACTTGCCTCACGTCAAGACAAGGAAACACCTTGTCACTACGACTAAAAGGCATCACGTCTGAAACCTGTGCACGAGTCATCTTTCTCGGCATAAGAAGACGGAAAAGAAGAAATCACCTAACAGTCAAGACCGAGGAGTCCTTCCTCGGCCTATGCGACTTTAAGAGTGCAGTCCGAGCTGAGGAGTCCTTCCTCGGCCTAACCACTTGCCCAACAATCAGGGAACGAGGGACCCTCCTCGGATTCCACCTTCACAAATCTGGTGCCTATGCCTAGCATAAAAACAGACAAGCAACTCATTGAAACACATGAATTGAAACAAAAGGGTTCGTTCATTAACATTTCAAGAGAAATTACAAATCCTAACGGCTATTACAAAAAAGGAAAAGAAATATCCTACCCTAAGTTTGCTGGCCATCATTAAAAGGACCCTCAAGCCATTCCTCCGTGATAGTACCGGGGGGAGGAAGAACAGTCTGATCGGCTTGAGCCCCGGCGTCCTCGACATTTACATCCTCGGCCCCTTCATCTTGGATGGCTACCACCAAGGACTGAAGGTTGCTGGGAACAGTAGCCGGGGGCGTCCACACTTCACGACCTGCTTGGGCGTCCATCTCAGCCATCACATCCAAGTTTTACTGAGAGAAGGGGATCGAAGGGTGAAGAGTTCTAGCTTCTTGGTCATACGGATCCTGGCAGATCAGAAGAGCAATCTTGTTTAAATCCAAGCCTGTGGAAGGATCAGCTATCAGACGACAGGCCAAGTGAAGGTACTCGTCCTTGAACATTGTCGCCGTCTTCTCATCCACGGCGTCTTGGAAAGCTTGGCTCTCCTTGAAGCGGGTCACGGCCGCCTCTTCCCTGGTGACAAGAGTAGCCTCGTAACCTCGGCACTTGGCTTCGGCTTCCTCGGCCCTTACTTGGACCTCGGCCTTGGCCTTCCTTGCCTCGGCTAGCTCGGCTTCCGTCTGCCGGAGATGTTCCTCGGCCTTCGTACGGAGCTCCTCGGCCTTAGCCCTCTCGTCACTGGCCCTCAGCACTTCGGCCTCTACCTTGGCCTTGGCCGCCCCAGCTCGGCCTCCTTGGCCTTCAACAGCTCAACCAAGTTAGCCTTCTCGGCCTCACTTTTCTTGTGAGCAGCCTTGGAATCAATAACTTGTTTCTCTTGGGCCTTTGCCAAGACGTTCTCATATGCCGCAATGCTGGCAGCCTACAAGATAAATTTGTGTTAGAACCATGAACAAGCACAAGTAAAATCAACAAAGTCAAAAGTACGAGATAACTACCTCAGCCAGCATGAGTCCCTTACGGCAGAGCAAGTTATCCCTGCTTGGCTTCTCCTTCACCAGGGCGTCATAGGCGTCCTCGTCCATGGCCCTTTGGACGGGAGCTCGGCCCAACCTCATCAGGTGACTCTTCCTATCTTGTAAAGGGAGGCCCTTCAGACGAGGGACGTTCGCCGCCATAAGCCGAGCAAGCTCCTCGGCCTCGGCTTGAGTCTTGGCGGTTTGGATGGTCAGGGGAGGAGGAGCCTCAGGATTGTAAGCCTCACCAATGGTTGTCCGTTTAGCTGCAGGCTCCTCAGTGCTTGCAGCATGGGCTCTCTTGGAGCCAGAGCGCCTGGCAACAAGGTTGGTTTCCTCGGCCCCCACCTCCTCGACATCAGCATGAGGGATAAGCCCCTCTCCAGTAATTGGGTCAGCCCGATCCTCGGACGCAGCCTCCTTGGCATTAACTTCCTCGTGCAGTTTGAGGGGAAGGGGTTGATCACCCTGAACATTTAGTACAAGGTTGCGGGCATAGGCTTCCTCCCTCCTCTCTGTCAAACCTGACTTCTTGACTTGCTTCCTCTTTTGCTTAACCAACTTCATAGGACTTAGCCTCCTCATAGCTAATTCAGCTTCCTCCTCGGGGGTTAAATCTGCGAAGGCAAGGACGAGATAGTTAGATACGAGCAGAAGAAAAACCAACAAAAAAAGGCAAAGTATCAGAGTTAAATATTTACATCCAACCACGTCTACTTCTTCCAGACATTGGTCAAGGGGACGGATCTTACACCTCGGACAATCCTCATGAAAAACAAGGCCAGGATGTGTTGTCCAATCATTAAAATGCCTTCCCCTCTTAACAGTGACTAGGGAAACCACCCTGTCCTTCGGCCCCGGCATCAGTCCTGCCTAGACGTAGTAGTGATCCGAGGATTCAAGTGACGACCAGTCGAGGAGCCCCACCTCGGCAAATGCCTCTAAGCGCTTTATCAAGGCCTTAGTCCATTCATACTGTTGAACGGGACCTGATGAAGTTGGAGCCTTACAAGGGGATTGGAACTCCCAACCTTGGCGGCTCTCCACCCGGATTACATGATTATCCCAGCCTGCAACCTTGCTTGACATGGGAAGAAGAAGTTTGGGTTTCTTGGGTGCACTCCTAATGACGAGGAGCCAGCTGTCCGTGACGAAACTGACTTGGTAGAAGTGCCGAAAAGCTCCCATGGTCGGCTCGTAACCTAGGCTACGGCAAAGGACAATGAAACTAACAAGAACCCTAGTACCATTGGCTCCTAGCATGGCCGGCACTGCCCTTACATCGTCCAAAAATTCATTAATAAAGAGGTCCAAGGGAAGACGGAGCCCTTGTTGAAACTGTTTGAAGTAGAAGTGGACGTAATCTTTATTATAGTAGAAGCTCCTCTCCTCCTTCTCCGTCTTAAGATCAAGTTTGCCCATATAAGTTAGCTTATATTCGGCTTTGTCCACCCCGTATGTGGAATATAACTTCGTCAGCATAGGATCCCCGGCCTTTGGAGCCCTCTCTCGTTGTTTCCCTCGGCTTCCCCTTCCTCGGCCTCTATTGCCCTCAACTTGGGCACCCTCCACGAAAGCATCAACTATTCGGGTGGACGAGGAGGTCTCTCCTTCTCTTCCCGTCATATCTGCAAAAAGACGAGGGGACAAAGTTAGTTACCTCGTCAATGGTTGATCTAATGACGGGGAAGGGAGATATCCCTCCTCGTCATTACAAAATGCCGAGGAGGGAGCCTTACCACTCAGACGCTCACGAACTATATGGTCTGAAGACGGGTAGAACAGTTCGATGTGTTCCACTATTTCTGCTCTATCCTCAAGCAACACTACATTACGAGTCGAAGAATCAATTCGATCTATCCTTGTTTTATACGGGTATTGGATGAACATCCGAGTACGGCCATAACTCCTCAACATCTTTTCTATGTCATCCAAGTTCAGCATCAACCATGGACCTCTCTCTCTACGATAAACCCTCAGATTGCCGGTGTGATATCCATAACGGAATCGGGGAGAATGGTCTCAAGAACGAGCCATTTCTAAGGGGAATCAAAGATTAAAGGGGGAGTTCATTCAATATTCAAAGAAATTCATACAAAATCCAAAGGAAATCAAAGATTCAAAGTGTTTGAGAGTTAAAAGCAAAAAATTCATGAAGAAAAGCTTCAACCTTCAACAATGGCGGTCTATTTTTCTTGGCACATTCGAAATCTCTCCTAAAAACCCTAGAAAATGCAAAATCATGAACAAAATGTATAGAAAGGAAGAAATTTCATACCTGAGTTTGAAGATACGGTCGGAATCACGCTGGAAGAACGCTACACCGGAAGACTGAGCTTCGCCGGAAACTGGGAAATCAAGAAGGTTCGCCGGAGAAGATTTATCGCTTGAAATTCTTTGCCTTTGCTCTCAAATAACACTGATGCGAAAAGGTTGAAATGAGAAGGGTTTAAGGTTTTATACTCCACAAAACCGGGTCAAACTCATGGGTAAAGCATATAACCGGGTTTGACGCCTCAAGAATTAAATGCTATCAACAATTTTCGAGGCACGTCAGATATGAGACCCACCATTTATCATCATGGCAAATAACCGGCGGATATTGAAGTGACGCATGGACTGAAGCGCCATTGACACGTGTAAAACCTGTTCGTATTCCATAAGCCGAAGACGGGATGACTTTCTCCTCGTCCTAGGCCGAGCTAGAAAGTCGGGGGCCACTGAACAGTATAAACCGAGATACGAGCATGGGCTTGCCTGAGTTGGGCCCAAAAGGATTGGGCCATAAACATAATCCAATACACAAGTGTCAGGGCCGAGGAACACCTTCCTCGTATGCCGAGGAGCCTCACCTCGGTCTTACGTCAGCAACATGTTCTTCATACTTGGCTCGTCATATTCCGAGATACCAAAAATGACGAGGAGAGAAAAGTTCTTACCTCGACCTTTCATCAAATGACGAGGAGACAGAATTATTTATCCCGGCATATCCACATGTCGGCTAACCATCAAATGACGAGGAAGCATAATCATTCACCTCGGCTTAGTCATAAATGCCGAGAGAAGACATCCATGCTCCTCGGCGTTCCGGCTATCAGATCATACAATCCTATTCAAACAAGGATTCAACAGTTATTATCCAATCAGGATTGTAACCGCCAACACCAATTCAATTCAAACAATGACTCCTTAACATATATAATTCTCTTAGGATTATGTCTTATCTCTTTACAAGTTCACTTCAACATGGATTCTATCAATCCATCCCTATAAATACAAGCCCCATGGCTCATTATTTGGTACATTACTTTTTACAATACAGAAACTCTGTCAATTTAGTTTCTCACATACAAACCGTGAACTTACTCTCACGCCGGAGGGCCTTTAGCCGGACTCGCCCCGGCTTAGTTTACGTGTTTCTCTTATTTTCAGGCCTTGTAATCTCCGGAGCATCCGAACGTTTGAATTTGGATTGATTTGATAATTTTGACATCATCACATTTCTATGAATCCTAAGCAATCTTAAATTAAGAAGATTAGTTTAAAGCGAAAGTAATTGGGACAAATGGAAGGAAAAAACAATAGGAGGGGTAGATAAGAGGAATATAATTTGGACGTGTGGGCTTTGGCAATCTCGATCGCACAGAGTCGCGGCCTAGTCACGTGAAAGAAGGTGGTCGGAAACTCATTCGGTAAGTCCATCGAACCCACTTCCCTTTCGAGATTTATAATGGTTTTAGTCATGATATGCTTTTAACTCTCTAGCACACGTAAAATAAATTAAAGTAGTATTAATACTTACAAATATTTCATTATAAAAATATTCATAGTGATTATGATATAAATATTTTAATATGTTTTTTGATTTATCAGAGTACAAATTTGTATGTGAACAGTATAAATCGAGATACGAACATGGGCTTGCCCGAATTGGGTCCAAAGGGATTGGGCCATAAACATAATCCAATAAACAAGTGTCAGGGCCGAGAAACATCTTCCTCGTATGCCGAGGAGCATCCATCTCGGCCTTATATCTTCGTGCTTGGACCGTCGTACTCCGAGATATCACAAGTGACGAGGAGATAAAAGTTCTTACCTCGGCATATCATAAAGTGACGAGGAGAGAAAATCATTCACCCCGGCATCTTCATATGCCGGCCAATCATCAGATGACGAGGAGGCAATATCATGCATCTTGGCTTATATGCTAATGCCGAGATAAAATATTCTTGCTCCTCGGCGTTCCGCCTAGCAGATTACACAGTCCTTATCAAACAAGGATTCTACAGTCGTGATCCAATCAGGATTACAATTACCAACACCAATTCAAGTCAAACAATGACTCCTTAACAAATATAATTCTCTTAGGATTATGTCTTATCTCTTTACAAGTTCACTCCAACATGAATTCTATCAATTCATCCCTATAAATACAAGCCCTATGGCTCATTATTTGGTACGTTACTTTTTACAATACAGAAACTCTGTCAATTTAGTTTCTTGCATACAAACCGTGAACTTATTCTCACGCCGGAGGGCCTTTAGCCGGAGATGTCCCGACTTAGTTTACGTGTTTTCTCTTATTTTCAGGCCTTGCAATCTCCGGAGCATCCGAATGCGTGGATTTGGGCTGAATTGATGATTTTGGCATCATCAATTGGTTCCATTGTCGGGAAATCGATTCAAACGCCCTTTGTTTGGCCTGGAAAAGTCTCGCTAAAAGCCTGTTGATCGCCGGAAATTTTCTAATTTTGAACGGAAATTTCTGGTCCGTTTTAGCTCTGTTTTTGATTCGGCCGGAATCTGCAAATTTCAGCCGGAATTTGCCCAGATTTGGTTGAAATCGTTTTAGCGTGGAATTCTGCCCCAATTTTAGCCGGAAAATTTGGTGTAGTAAAAATCAAAATTGGCAGTTGTTTGCGGTCAAAATCTGTCTTAATTTTGGCCAGAAATTTGGGTTTATTGGAAATTTGCGCTTTTTGGTAATTTGTTGTTGATTTTCAATGGACGGACAATTTACAAGCGTAACTGCTGAAGACCAAACCCAAGTTAATGGGGTTAACACAGGTGCCGAGGAGCTGCCTCCTCCTCCTCCTCTACCTCAGCCAGACGGCCCCCCACCCCTCGCCATGACTCTGCGCTCCAAGGGTCAGGCGAATGCCGAGGGAGAGGGCGCTGAGCTTCCTCGTCCTACTCGTCCTCGTGGAAAGCAAGTGGGAAGGAAGAAGACAAAGAATGCCGACGCCGGTCAATCGGGAGGAACTCAACCCATTGACCGACGCTCTTTGCTACATAAACAAATGGAGACATTGCAAAGGATGTATGAGACACAGGCTGCTCTTTTACAATTGAATCCAGACCATTCCATGGCTGAGTTTATGCTGCCGTCTATGGGCAACCCTCTTGGAAGGGAGCAAGATGAACGACGAGGTCCTCCCCTCGATCCTGCATTACCATCTAAGCAGGCCCTCCGAGGTTCCCCCCATCCTCGGCATGACAGTAAGAAGAAGGATAAGGTAATTGACCTGAGAAGCCAGTTAACTCCCAGGGAAGAAGAAGTGAACTCACGGGACCTAAGGACAAGGCTCAGTCTGAGCAGGAGAATGTCACCACCTCTTCTGGTCATGGCTCCCCGTCGTCCCGGATCACCTCGTCCTCGACGATCTCGTCATGTTTCTCCTCGACCACGTCGACCTCGCCCTGATTCTCCTCGTCCTCGTGCCCGTGAATTTGCCAGGCCGAGGACACCCGAACCATACCAAATGATATTGGGCGGCCAAGATTTGGAACCAAGACATGACAAGGTACCATCCAAGCGGGACAGCCACCGACATGACGTGGAACACAGTAGGGTGAATGGTCGCCCCAAAGATAAATCAACCCGTAGCTCCCAACGAAGCACCCGCTCAAGCAGTGACAAAGGAGTAGAAACAAAACAATGGGAGCTGATGAAACAAAGGCTCGATGACATGGAGATGGGGAAGAAATTTGATGATGATGACTTTGACTGGGCAACTCGTCCGTTCTCCTTGAGGATAACATCCGCACCACCTAATCCTCACCTTAAGGTCTCGAATTTTGAAAAATACAACGGGATCACTGACGCAAAAGACCATGTGCAAAGTTTTGAACAAACCATGAATCTCCTCACTGTAGCTGATGACATACTTTGCAAAGCTTTCGCGAGCACCTTCTCCGGAACAGCCTTGACCTGGTTTCGTGAACTGAAAAAAGGTTGCATCGATAGCTGGATAGGCATGAGGAGAATGTTTCTGAACCACTTTGCCACGGATGGTAGGAGAAAGATGAGATTGACTGACCTTGCCAATATCGAGCAAGGAAAGGGGGAAACCACCCTTAGCTACTACAACCGGTTCCGAAAAATGGCAGATCAGGTAGAAGAGAGCCTCACTGACAGGGAGGCCATTGTTTGTTTCAACTCTAGATTGAAATCTAGTCCCCTCATCTATGAACTCTTCGCCCGAGAGCCTAAGTCCAAAGCCGAATTATACCAGGTAGCATATGCCATTGCAATGGCTGAGGATAAGAGCAAGAAAAGGGGATCCGACAAGACAGAACCGGAAGCAGCTGGCACTCGCCAGAATGAAAATGGGAACGGTAAAAGCTCCAAGGGGAAGAATAGGACAAGAAGCACCGAAAAGCCGGAAGTATTCACCCCTCTTACTAAACCCATCTCAGAAATTATGCAATTGGTAGATTTTCCTCCTCCCCGCCCACTGAGTGACAAACCGAAGTTCCCCCGTGATAAATCTAAATTATGTGATTTCCATAAGGACCATGGCCACAATACTGATGGCTGTTGGGCCCTCAAGAAAATAATACAACGGTGGGTCAACGAGGGAAAGTTAGACCGCTATGTCATGAAGAAGGATGGAAAGCGGAAACGAAAGGAGGAGGAAAGTGAAGATGATGATAAAAGTGAAGACGGAGAGCGTAGGCCTCCTAGTGCCAAATTGCACGTGATCCGTGAAGAAGTGACTTCTACCAGGAAGCTAAGGGACCAGATCCATGAACTAAGCAAAATGTACCATGTGCCTGCTTGGATTTATAAGGCGGAAGAGGTCATCAGTTTTTCTCCCAACGAACTGGCAGGAAGCCGTGCTGCCCGTGAACAACCCTTGGTAATAAAGGGTCGGATTGATAATGTGGAATCGGAAAGACTACTTGAAGACACGGGGGCCTCCCGTGACATTCTGTACTATTCCGCTTTCCAACAAATGGGGTTGAAAGACACTATGCTGGAACCATATAATGGTAGACTGGAAGGATTCACCAACCATAAGGTTGGAGCCAAGGGAACTGTAGAACTGGAACTTGAATTCGGTGAACATCCCTTCCGAGCCAAGGCCACTGTCAATTTCGTAGTCATGGATTTGACTAGTGATTATCATGCGATCATAGGCATTCCAAGTCAAGCTAAACTTGGGATGATGGCCTCCCTTCCCCACCAACGAGTTAAATTTCCCACTCGTGCGGGAATTGGATGTGTGAGGGCAACCCCCAAAGACTTATTGGAACATGTCATGAAAAGCAGAAAGAAATCTAAAAGTGTGGAGATAGATACCCCCGAGGAAAACATCAAGATCTCTAAATCTTAGAAAACCACCGAGACTAGCTCCAGAATGAGCTATATTCGTGAGGTATTTGATAATGAGGAAGAGCCTATGGTCCTAAAAATTGCAGATGACCAAGGTACAATTTCACCTGTATCTGAGGAAGTACCTATGGTCCAAGAAATTGCAGATGACCAAGGTATAGTTACGTCCGTCTCCGAGGAAGACCCCATCCTTGTCAACGGCCAGAACTCGGGGGCCAACCGTGACTTGGGGAAGGTCGATCTTCCTGACGTTGATAAACTTATGGAGGAAGAATGCCTCAATGTGAACGACAACGAAGGGAGGAGAATTAGAGAAATTATTATCGAGTCTCTGGAATTTCGAGACGGTCCCGAAATGAAGCCTGTGGATGAGCTGGAAGAGGTAGTCATCAATCCCGACTATCCTGAACAAAAAATTAAACTCGGGGGCCAACTATCTCCAGAAGAGAAAGAAAGAATCATCTCCCTCTTGAAAAACAGTCTCGACGTTTTTGCCTGGAGAGTCGAAGACATGAGGGGGATCAATGAAGAAGTAGCCCTCCACCGCCTGGAAGTTGATCCTTTGGCAAAGACTATCTCTCAGACAAGGAGGAACTTTGCAAGGGACAAGGAGGAAGCTATTAAGGAAGAGGTGCAGAAATTACTTAGTGCCGGAATAATTCGTGAAGTCAAGTACCCCGTTTGGTTGACCAATGTAGTTATGGTGAAGAAGCAAAATGGGAAGTGGCGTATGTGTATAGACTTCACCGATCTGAACAAGGCCTGCCCCAAAGACAGCTATCCTCTTCCCAGAATCGACAAATTGGTTGACTCCATTGCTGGACACCAAACTCTCAGCTTCCTAGATGCCTATTCAGGCTATCATCAGATAAAAATGGCGGAAGAGGACATTGAGAAGACGGCCTTTCAAACACCTGGGGGAAACTACTGTTACATCATGATGCCTTTTGGGCTCAAGAATGCCGGTGCTACCTACCAGTGAATGGTGAACCGAGTGTTTGGCGCGCAAATAGGACGGAACATGGAAGCATACATTGATGACATGGTCATTAAGACCAAGCAGGGTAGCCATACTCCTGACTTGGAAGAGACAATAAACAACCTCCGTGCCAACAACATGAAGTTAAACCCAAGTAAGTGTGTGTTCGGGGTAACAACTGGAAAGTTCTTGAGCTTCATGGTATCACAAAGGGGAATTGAGGCGAATCTCAAAAAAATCAAGGCACTCATTGACATGAAGGAACCCACCACCATCAAGGAGGTTCAGAGATTAAATGGAAGAATAGCGGCACTAGGAAGATTCATTACCAAATCTGCCGAAAAGTCACTGCCCTTCTTCAAGGTATTGAAGGGTACCAAGAGCTTCTCCTGGACTCCCGAATGCTCCGAAGCATTCCTCCGGTTGAAGAAGTACTTGGGTTCCCCTCCCTTGCTCAGCAGTCCGACTACCGGTGAGATGTTGTACGTATTCCTAGCTACCACCGATCATGCTGTCGCAGCTGTCCTAGTTAGGAATGACGAAGGAATTCAGAAGCCCGTCTATTATGTCTCTAAGGCACTGTCTGATGTGGAAAGCAGATACTTTAATGTGGAGAAGATAGCGTACTGTGATGATGTGTGTATCCGAAAATTTTCCCATTTTTGTGTTTGAAAAAATCAACGAAAACGGAGTCGCCACGCCATTTTAATTTTGAGGGCCAAAACTTTGAAAAAAGCCCGAGATCAGAGATTTAGGTTCGGAGGTCATGTTACGCGTCGGGAAGGACGTTAGTGTGCACCCGACGCGCCTCGTAAAACGAGTCTTCCAAGCTGAAAATCATTTGTGTGTGTGTGTATGTGTGTGTGTTTTGGCCAAAATAAGTTGAAACTCAGAAAAGTAAAAATTGGGATATCTTTTTAAGACTTTAAACTGATCCCATGATTTTTTGGAAGATTTTTGGGTTGAGATTTGGTACTCAAAAGACCTTTTGAAGTTGAGAGCCATTTCTGCCAGAATGAAAAAGGTAGTGGACCTTTGATTTTGAAAGGGATTCAAGGGTCTTAAAACTTCATAATCTGGATAAACTCAGAGAATAAAAGTTGTTCTAGACACCTTAAATAAGGTTTGTGCGAAGGAATTTTCCATTTTGGAGAAGATTTGAGAGGTCAAAACCTTCTGGAAACCTCAGATATGAGATCTGGATTCCCAGAAGCTGATGAACTAGCCTCTGAAAGAAAATTTGAAAAGAGGAGTTTTACTCACCCAAAAAATAAAGTAAAAATATGTATGGAAATCTCTGGATGTTGGCTACAAAAAGTGTTTTGTAGTCAACACCAAATTCCAAGTTCATCTGTGTCCAAAAATTAAGACCATGGACTGAGGTCTGAGAAAATTGCTACTGGACAGCAACTTCTCAAGAAGGAGAATATGATTTTAAGGGGGGTTTTGCATCCATGCTTGTCCCCATTTCCCTAGGTTTTGGTTAGTGATCACTATACATTTTAGTGGTGAATCAACTATACCAAACCATCCTTGGGGTACATTAGGACTAAGCATTTCATTTGCTTGGGAAGGGGAATTTTATCCTTTGAAATCAAGATTTTATGCTTGAAAATGGTTTTTTAGGGTTTTGAAAATGAGTTTTCTTTGCAAGAAAGTAAGAAAGCTTAAAAATAATGTTGATCTTTGTAGAAGATCATCCATGGAGATGGTCTTCCATGGTGATCTTCTTAGATCTAAAGCAAAAAGATGAAGGAACTACATTTTGTAGTTTGAAGATGCATGCATGGATGAGATTTAGGGTTAGGAAGAGGAGAGTTTACCAATCTTCCTTGTGTTCTTGAGTGTTTGGCTTGAGTGTATGAGTGTTTAGGGCTTTAATATGAGAGTGAGTGGATGAGTATGAGTTGGGAAAGATTGGAGAGAAAAAGGTGACAATTCTTGAAGAATTCTCACTGTTTTCTCTCTATATTTCGCCAGAGGTTCGGTGCAAAATGTGTTCTTCCTCCTTATTTTTGTGACTGGAGGGCTCAATTTATAGCCCTCCTGAAAATGCAAACTCATCCGCGCGGATGGATCCATCAGTGCACTGTTCATTAAATGCGGCTTGACTTTGGACAAGAAGAATATTTCTTTTCAAAATTCAAATTAACAGCCAGTTTTTTGTGTTTCCAGCCATTGCCATTTTTGGTTTTCTTCTTTTGTTTTGCCTTTTGAGATTCTTTTTAAGGTTTAACCTTAAATAACAATGCCCATTTTACCCTCACTTTGTTAGAAAAGTTAGGATTGTTAGGAATTGTTAGAAATGTTATAACTTTCGTTAATATTCTAACGAAAATTCTAACAAGCTCAAATTGAAGCACTTACAGTAGCCCCTCGGCGACGGCGCTTTCGAAGGAAGCGGGGTCGTCGATAAGAGTAAGGCTCCATATTTGGCAGGATGATCGAGTGATCGGGTGGCTGAACCTAGCGATAGGCTACCTACGTATCCCGAATGGGAATCAAGCCAGTCGTAGTTCGGGTCTTTGACCCTGGAGATGATGGCGTTTTAGGTGCCTCGGAGCACGATGAGCGAGTTCTACGGTCGTTTCTTTGGAAAGAAACTCTGCTGGGGATAAGAGATGACCATTTTCGGTCTGATGGCTATCCGCTCTGCTGGGGATAGGAATGACCATTTTCGGTCTGATGGCTATCCGCTCTGCTGGGGATTTTTGTGATTTATCGTTTTTCTAGTGATAGCGTCTTAGGTGCCTCGAACCTTGAAGATGGCGTTTTAGGTGCCTCGGACCTTGGAGATGGCGTTTTAGGTGCCTCGAACCTTGGAGATGGCGTTTTAGGTGCCTCGAACCTTGAAGATGGCTTTTTAGGCGCCTCGGACCTTGATGATGATGGCCTTTTAGGCGCCTCGGACCTTAATTTGAAATGGCCTTTCGGTGGACTTCGTCTGCTGCCGAAGGAGAGGGTGACCGTTTTGGTCGAGGGGCTGGACCTAATGATAGGCTACCTACGTATCCCTAGTGGGAATCAAGCCCTTTCGTAGTTCGAGTACTACTCGAGATTCCGTTGGCTTTTGGGATTCCGTTAACTTTGCTGGGGAAAATCAGACGTATTTGTCTGGGAAATCGGTCTTACGTTTGACTGCCGGGGAAATTTTTGATGAAAGATACGGGATCTCGTTATCTTTCTCGGGAAGATCGGTCTTACGTTTGACTGCCGTTCGATTTTGATGCTTTGCATGTTGTAATGAGTATATGAGTAACCCAAAATGCGCATTTTGCTTAGGAAAAAGAATTGGCATTTTTGCCACATTTTTTTTTAATTCGAAAATTACATGTGAAAATTCGAAGAATTGTGATTTCTTTTTTTTTGAAATTGAATATTGCATGTTGATGATGATGATGATTTTTTTTTTTTTTTTGAAATTGAATTTTGATATTGATGAATGATGATGCAATGCATGCATTTTGTTTGGAAAGAATGGGCATTTTGCCAATATGAGATGTATGTATGTTTAGGATATATATATATTTTTTTTTTTGAAAAGTGGGACGGATTTTTCCTCCCGTTGCATGTAAGATGGATGATATGCATGTATGCAAAAAAAAAATTTTTTTTTTTTGAGATGATGCATGTTATTTTATGAAAATGGGACGGAGTTTTTACTTCCGTAGGAATGCATTTTTTTTTTGATGAATGCATTGAGACTTGTTGAAAACTGTTTTCTTTCATGCGAGAAAAAAAATGGGGCTATGCTCATTGTATGCTGTTATGCTGTCGAAATTTTTTTTTTCTTAATGCATGTGTATGCTTTTTTTTTTTTTTGACATTTTCTCTCTCTTTTTTTTTTACAGGGCGGACACCGTTTTGTGACGGAGCAGCTGAACAAAATGAAAACTCGAGGATCGGTGGAGTCCGTGATTGACTTGTGGGACCGGCTTCCGAATGCGGGCCGAGGAGCTTTGCCGAGTCCGAGACAGATTGTTGTCGAGACGGGGCTTTGGGAGTTCGTCGAGTGTTTGAGGGGACTGGTCAAGTTCCCTAAGAGCAAGGGCTTGATGTTTGCTCGGCGCAAAGACGGTGGGACGCGACCCACACCTTCCACTTCTTCCGGGGCGAGGCTACGGTTACGCCCTCCGATTACGCTGCGATTACGGGCCTGTCCTTTAATGGGCCAAAGGCATTGAGTGGCGGGATGGCTACGGCGATGCGATTTGCGCGCTCTTCTGGGATTTTCCCTATTCCCAAAAAGGGGATGGGGATGGAGTATGCCGTGGTCTACGGCAAGATTGTGGAGACCATAGCGAGCTATGAAAGGGTGGGGAGGAGAGGATAGGCGCCGTCAGATTGCCGGGGCCTTCTTGTGGTTTGCTTTCTCGAGCACGCTCTTTGGACATCTTTGAGGGACGACGGTCTTTGCCTTGCTGAGGTCCTTGGAGGACATGGAGACGGCCGGAGATGTCTCGTGGGGAGAGGCGAGCCGGGCGAGCTTTATTTTGCTCTTGATAGGTACAATGGAAGGCTGTGAGCTCCTTGTCTTCGAGTTTGCCCTGGAGGTATAAGCTCTCTTTTTGCTTTCCCTCTTTTTTTGAGCACGCACTTTTCTTTTGGCTGGATTGATTGGATTTTTACCTTTCGCAGTATGGGCGTTGGAGTTTTTCCACGTCACGGTGTGGCGGCAGCGGCGGAGTACGTTGGGCGTATCCGGCCATGCGGTCTTGGTCCAAGCATGCTCGGGAGAAGATAAGCTCCGGGGGCGTACGACTCTCGAGTACGCGGATTGCCTTCCTTTGACGGAGGCCGAGACAGATGAGGGGATGATATTCTTCCCCTGGGATCGCTTTGAGGTAGCGCGGTGAAGGGCGCTGGGATCTGGACGGTGCAGCGGAGGATTTTGAGAGGTCGACTGCGATACCTATTATCTGGGAGAGAGGGTGACGCGCCGGCATGGCGTGAACTCGCCTTTGAGGACACCGGTGGAGCCTCCCGCCGATATGATGCACCCGAGCGATCGGTCTGTGACCTGGGATGATTACCTGAGCGGCCAGCACTTCTCGGATTTCGTGGCGATTGAGCCATATGCGACATTCGTCTTGAGGAGGCCGAGGATGCCTCGGGTTACGGATAGGGAGGGGCTTGGGATCCCGCGGTACCCTCGGACGGATTTTTCCTATATCCAGGATGGGGTCCGATTGAGGGTGCGAGATCCCTCGGCGAGCGACTTCCACGAGCTTTCCGGCCTCGTCCGGGTATGAAGGTATGGCCTTTTACGCTTCTTTTCTTTCCTTTGTTTCATCATCTTTAGCATCACTTCTTTTTTTTTTTTGACGCTTTTGCTTTTGTGCAGTTTTCGGAGGTGGTCGTCGAGAAGGCGCGAAGCAAGTGATCGGGGCCAAGAGATTCATCAGGAGGATGGTCGCTTGCGGGGCTCCTCAGGCTAGAGCGAGGCGACCACGGCCGGCGCCTGTCAGACGGGAGGCTTCCCCAATTCGCTCAGAGACTTCTTCAGAGACTCCTCTGTCTCCTCTCCTCGATCCCCGCGCGGTATTGCCTTCGGATCACGTCATTCTCGGGGATCCACACGGGCAGGGACACGTATGGCAGCATGGCGGGTCGTCTTCGTACGTGCAGGAGTCCGACGCCTTCACCTTCGGGTATGATTTTTTCGCAGATCTCGGCTTGCCCTATCAGAGCGTGCCGGTTGGTCCTGACGAGCCTCTCTCTGGAGACGAGGACGATTCTGAGCCCGAGATTTTCAGGGCTCCTGAGGAGGCGGGCCCGAGTCGCAAGAGGGGCCGGGGGGAGACATCGGGTGCTGGAGACTCCGATTGATTTTTTTTTTTTTTGAGATTTAGATTTGTACAGATTATGCACATTTTTTTTTCTTTTCTTTTTTTTTTTGGATGTAATAATTTAGGATTTCATTTATGTTTGCTTGTTTTTTTTTTATGCATACTCTTTTTTTTTTGGAATGTAATAATTTAGGATTTTATTTTATGAATGCAATGCAGTATGAATGCAGTGTTGCATGAGCCTTGGTTTTTTTTTTTTTTGCAAGGGTGTTTGGTATATGGACTGGTTTGGGGAGGTTTTTTTTGCACAGGTTTCGAGCAACCGGGACGGAATATTCCTCTTTTGGCGTAGCAGCTTGGACTGTTGCAGATTTTTATGGTGGAAAACAATCTCATCCGCGCGGAGGAATTCTGCATCTGACAGTGTCCTTTAATTTTGGTCCAGACCTGGTCTTGCTTTATTTCAAATTCAAATATCCTCTTCAACCTCCAGTCCAAACAGCCATTTTCGGGGAGAAAGAGAGAAAAACCATGGAAATGGCCAAAAATTCTCCAAAATTGTCCAAAGAAAGGCAAATGTTGTTCTTTGAAAAGTTCAAGGAGTGGTGTAGGGAGATCATGCATGAGAGAAGATCATTCTTTGAAGAAAGGTACAAGATACGATGCTTGTGGTCTCTCAAAGAATTGGTTCCGGATTATGACCTCTTAAGAGCTTCTTCTTCGTTTTGGGATACTAGAAGGCATGTCTTTTGCCTTTCCTTCAACGAGATTGTTCCGGCTGTCGAAGAATTTCGGGCCTTACTTGGAGGTCCGGAGGTGGAAGAGATAGCGGTCCCTTTTGCCCGGAGGGCTTCTTTGTCGACGGATTGTGCGTCCTCCTTCATCTTTCCCGGAGGAAGCGCAAGGTATGATCCGCGGTCCTGATCATCTCGATATTTCCGGTCTTCCCGGCATTTAGGGGCCTAGGTTTGGTGGATGATGCCTATTGGGATGCCTTTGCACTTTGTATGTTTGGCACCTGTTCATGGTCTATTCCTTTGGGATTTGCCATCGGTCTTTCTTTGGATGTTGTCGTTCACTGTCGCCTGGCGAGATGTCGTTTCTTTGATTCTTGGGGAGACTTTTCATGCTCTCGGCAGATTAGCTACCGGACGGCGGTATATGCGCGGGGCGGCCCGTTCCTCTTGACCTTGTGGGCGATGGAGCGTTTGGGGGTTCTTCGGGAAACCTACGATATGATCGAGGCCTTGGACTTTTGCCGGGGAGAGGTGTCGATGTAGATTTTGATGATCGGGGCTCGTGGGAGCATTGGATGGCTGGTCTCCAGGACGAGAGAGGATATCGGATGGTCGGTGCCTCGTTGGCGGGTGGAGACTCGCGAGTGCTTCAGGGACGGGTCCCATGTGGTTATGCTTCCGGGCTTTCTCATCCCGTTTCTACATTCCGGCTCTGGTCCTGAGACAGGTTTGGCTTGGAGCGAGGTTCCTTTGGAGGGTTTTGATGATATAGCCATCAGGGTGATGGCTCCTGTTTCTATGGATGATCCCTCGGTGTTTCCATTTCTTTCCCGAGCATGGAGGTATGATGCCTTTCCTCCTCGGGTCATTCTCGGCGTCAGAGACCGGTGTTCCTGACCACTTGGTACCTGGATTGGTATGAGAGGCATGCAGGAGAGACTCGAGGTGGCTATTTTCAGACGGCGTGAGGCCATTGTGGGTGCGGAGGTCCTGACTGTTTCTGAGAGGAGGAGGGCCGAGGCGAGGGCCAATCCTCATGACAGGAGCGGAGACGCTGTGACTGATTATGAGGCTTACGTCAAGAGACAGGAGAGGAGGGCTCCTATGCTACCAGCTAGGTTACAGGGGATGAGAGATGACGCTAGGGCTACTAAGGCCCTGACAGAGGCTGGTTTGATAGACCCTGTCCCTATACCAGAGCTTGGTAGGAGGAATACCGACATTTTTCCGGTTCAGAAGAGAAAGACTCGGAGGGGAAGAAGAAGGGAGAGGCCAGTACGAGTGGCTTGGAGTGACTACGAGGTTTCCGAGTATCCCTTTTCTTGTCATGGCGGCACACATTAGTTAGATTATGTATCTTAGTTTCTTTTAGCAGGTTGCCAGTTGTAGGAATGAATCGGGCTTAGACTCATCAAAGAGCTTTTAACTTGTAATGAATATTTGAATTGCTTTAGAGTTTTTCGAGACGCTTTCATGGTCTGATCAATTGTATTGATGCCAAAGTATGGCTTTTATTTGTGCTTTAGACCGAACCGTTTCATTTGCCTACGTTCCCCTCATTTTGAGGAGCTCGGGTCTTCGTAGTTCAACGGTGAACTCTTTTTTTTTTTTTTTTTGGTGCACCCTGTTTTTTTTTGTTGTTTTTTGTTTTTTTTTTTGGTGCAACCTGTTTTTACCTAGGCCGCCCTTCTCGGGTTTCTAACCTAGTTGGGTATTACTCTTTTAGCACTCTTTTTTTTGTTGTTGTTGTTTTTTTTTTTTTTTGTTTGTTTCTTTTTTGTTTTTTTTTGGTGCAACCTGTTTTTTACCTAGGCCGCCCTTCTCGGGTTTCTAACCTAGTTGGGTATTACTCTTTTAGCACTCTTTTTTTGTTTTTTTACGCGTAGTATCTGCGCGGCTTGTCACCATTCACTTTGGGTGTCTGAAAGGGATTCCGTCGAGGTGCAAGTTGCATGGCTCCTCAGGAGAAGATCTTGGACTACGTATGGCCCGACCCATACGAGGCTCCCATTTGCGAGGGGTTGATACGGACGGGGGCTTTTCTTTTAGAACGAGATCACCTTCTCGGATTTCCCGATGCTTTACTTTCTTGTCGAAGGCTCTAGCCATTCTTCCTTGGTAGGCTCGGATGTGTTCCATGGCCTTCGGTCGGCGTTCGTCTAGTAGGGCCAATTCATCATGGCGACTCGAGCCATTCGACCTCGTTGATGGCTTTCCCGGCGGTATACGGAGCGAGGGGATTTCGGCTCGATTGGGAGTACGGCTTCCATTCCGTATGTGAGGGCAAAGGTGTTTCCCCGATTGCCGTTCGGGCTAATGTGTTACGTAGCCCCGAGTGCCAAGTGTAACTTCTCGGGCAATCTACTGCCTTGCAGACGGCCATTTCCTAGGATGATATTTTCGAGTCTCTTGTTTGTGCTGCTTGACGGCTCCGTTGGTTTAGGGCACTGTAGGGAGATGACTTGTGACGGGTTATTCGAATTCCGCCGGCGGTTTTCACATTCCCCTTCGAAGTGGGATCCATTATACGAGATGATTTCGGGCAGACCAACCCGTATACTTGCACATGATGTTTTCTTTGATGAAGAGGGCAACTTTCTTTGAATTGAGGATTTTGTAGGACTTTGCTTCAACCCACTTGGTGAAATAATCCACGGCTACCGGGGACGAACTCGTGGCCGTTCTTGCTGATGGTGTAATTTTGCCTATGACATCAATTCCCCAGTGACGAAAGGCCGAGGGGTTGTCATGCGGTATAACTCGTGAGGAGGCAAGTGATTAAGATTTGAGTATCGGCCGACATTTGTCGCGGCTTTTGCAAACCGGATGCGATCGGTTTCCATGGAGATCCAAAAGTACCCCATTCTCGGTATGATTTGCATCGAGCTCGAGCATTCATGTGAGGGCCGCGAGTACCGCCATGTATTTCTTTCATGAGATTCGGTAGCCTCTTGTTTGCGATACATCACGGGAGGGGGCCTTGATAACGCTTCTTGTATAGCATATTTCCCGAAAAGAACATAATGGGAGGCGAGCCGCTTGAGTGAGAGACTTTTTGCTTTGATTCCTTCTTTATATTCCCATCTTCATTTTTGAAAGAGGCCTCGCCATCCTTGAGTGCTTGGTAAATGCGAGTGTACCGGGGATCATTGATCGGTTCGGCTTCCGCTTCAATTTCGAAGCAATAGGCGGGGTTTTCTCTTCTCCCGACTACGAATGGTTTAACGAGACTTTCCTTCGGGTATTTTGACAAGAGAGGCTAGTGTAGCGAGCATCTGCGAACTGTTTCGGTCTGCTTGGCGAGGTAATGAAAGGCGATTTCTTTGAATTGAGCCACTAGTTCTTCCATGTAAGCATGATACTTACGCAAACCGGATCCACGGTCTTCCATTTGTTAGAGACACGATTGATGATGAGGGCGGAGAGTCACCGTACACCTCCGATTCCTTGATATTTCTTTCAAGGGCGGCTTCCAACCCAGCTATGCAAGCTTCATATTCGCGGCGTTGTTGGTGACTTCGAAGTTGACCTTGCTGCTATGGGGGTGTGTTCGTCGGTAGGATAGACCGGAAGCATTCCTATCCCGTTCCCCCTTTTGTTTGCACGCTCAGTCGAAGAAGAGTTGCAGTGATTTTCTCCTTCTAGGCGAAGATTCCATCATCGGGAAATTGAGGTTCGAGTCCTCGAGACTCATCACTTGGGAAATCGGCCGGATGTTACGCCATTATGCGTCCTTTTACGGATTTCCTTGAAACATAAGTGATGTCATATTCGGCCAAAAAGAACGACCATTTTGCCAATCTCATGGAGATGGAAGGCTTGTCGAACAGAGATATTTGATGGGGTCTATCCTTGAAACAGAGATGTATCGGGTGAGACTACATGTAGTGTTTCAACTTTCCCACTACCCAGAACAAACTGCGCAAGTCTTCTCGCAAGCGAGTAATTGAGTTCGCTTCCTTGGAGCTTTACGCTTACGAAATAGATGGCGTTTTCGACTTTGGAATCTTTCTTCTCTTGAGCTAGCATAGCCCCAATTGTTGTATCCGTGACGGTTAGATATAGCAAGAGTGGCTTTTGCCGATGTGAGTGGGCGAGAGAATCGGGGATTCACAAGGTATGCCTTAATACATTCAAAGGCAGGCGACACTCTGGGTCCATTACGTAGTAGGCATTCTTCTTCATCAACTTGAAGATTGGCTCGCGAATCGAGGTCGGCGATTTACAAAGCGGCTTATGTATTGCGATCTTCCCATGAAGGATTTCACTTACATCGGTGTCGTGGTGGCTTCATTTCAACTATCGCCTTGATTTTACGGGGATCTACTTCGATTCCCCGTTACGTCACCATATATCCTAGCACCTTGCCTCGTCTTACAGAAAGGTGCACTTGGGTGGATTCGGTCTCATCTTTGTGGTCTCGGAGGCGGCCGAAGAATTTTCTCAAATCAACAAAGTGCGGCCATCGATCCTACGGAATGTATTATCATGTCGTCCACATAGACCTCAATTTCTTTGTGGATCATGTCATGGAAGCAGTAGCTGTGCCCTGCAGTACGTAGCCCCGGCATTCTTTAGTCGAATGGCATGGACCGTGTAGCAGTATGTGCCCCGAGGGGTTGTGAAGGCTGTTTTGGCTTGATCTTCTTACGCCATTTTGATTTGGTTGTGGCCGGCAAAACCATCGACGAAGGATTTGACTTCGTGGTTGGCCGTGGAATCTACCAAAATGTCGATGTTTGGCGAAATCGTCTTTTGGGTGGCTTTGTTCAAGTCTGAAGTCTACGCGGCATCGGATCTTTCCGTTGGCCTTGGTCACCGTCACTATGTTGGACGGCCATGTTGGGTATTCAATGACCACGATGAACCACACTGAGCATCTTTTCTATTTCCTCTTTCACTTGTAAGGACCATTCGGGCTTAATTCTTCTTAGCTTACGCTTTGCGGCTTGACTTAAGGTCGAGCGGTATTCGGTGCTCAACTATGGAAGGATCGAGGCTGGCATATCTTTATAGGACCATGCGAACACATCCACGAATTCTTTTAGCGGCTCGATTAGGGCGTCCCTTTCAGTCTCTTCGAAGAAACTACCAATCTGCGTCTCTTTAGGCTCTTCCGCGGTTCCCATTCACACTTGTCAAAATCTCTTCGGCGGCTTGGGCTCGATTTTCCTCTTTCGGACAACAGCTTAAAGATTTCTTTGATATATTGTTCATTTAATGTGTACGCCTCTTCATCTAGTGAATCGTTATTAACTGTTTTTAGATTATTAGTTAATTCATCATTAGTTAAAGTGGCAATTAAGGGATACTCGAAAGGTTCATCATTTCATTGAAGACGAAGGGAATACAACGTTCGCTACAATTTCGTAGTCTTCGGGCGTGAGGCCATCGGACGACTCGAGAGACTCGAACTCAACAATGAGAGACTCGGAGGACTTTACAAAGGTTGACACGAAAGGACGGGGGACCAATCCAAGCTTGGTGATCATTTCCTCTTTGGTCGCGGACGGGCCTGAGAGAGTTTCCCAATTCTTTAGCGGCATCACTGTCGGTGGCTTCACAACCCGGGAAAGGCATGGTCCCCTGTGCTCCCTCCTCGATCGCTGCTATCATCTCTTTGTCCGAACCGTAATCAATTGTGTTTGGCGTCCTAAGCTGAGCATGTGGATGTAGGGATCTTCCTCAATCTGGGGATTTGTTTCGTCTGTCACAATCCGACCGCTCAATCCGTGATGTAAGGACGTATTGCGTCTCGGTGTGCCGCTAGAAAAATCTCATGTCCCATACTCGAGCGGAAAGGCTTGGCGGTAGTTCAGCGGAGGACGTCCCACACGACGGCGTTCATAGATTCGAGCCGAGTCCTGTCGGTGTTTGCCTACTTTATCACTGAAAATCTCCTCACTTTGGCGAGGCCAAAGAATGGGTTTGGCATGAATCGTCGACAAACCGTGATTGAGGACCGGGACTGTGTGTGCCCGTATCATGGCGGTGTTCGAGCGTTTCCTTCCAAAGCACGCCTCCAAGTGTTGGAAATAGCAATTAAATTTGATGAATCGAACTTCTTGAATGAGTCCACCTGCTTGAGTGTGTCGACATAGTTGGCATATTTGGATTCCAAAGGATCTTTGGCGTAGACTTGCCTCTTGAAGGATGTAGCCCCGGTGTTTGACTGTGGGTGTTCTTGGCTATTGTCAGCTTCGTTCGCCTATGAGGAACCGTCACCCCTTATGACTTCAAGGTCTCCGCCAGGTTGATGAATTTGACGCATTGGTGGAGAGTGGAGGCTATGGCTTTCATGTGATGCAACCAGGGCGCCTAGTAGGGCTCGTGAACTCGGAGGGGATATCCATTACATGGAACTTTGCGGGCACCATTTGGGTTTCGTACTGCAGTTCCAGAGTCACCGTCCCCGAATGGGGACGAGACGAACCGTCGTAGGCTTTGACAATCCGGGTAGATGGGATCACGCGCCTTTCATTTATGGGAGGGCCCTCATCATGCCGAGGGGAAGGACATTTACCGATGATCCATTGTCCACTAATACCCTGTGGAGTGACATGGTGTTGAGCCGAATAGTGATGTACAAAGCTTCATTGTGTTGGGAGACATCTCTTGGCAAATCTTCATCGCAGAAGGTGATCATACTCCCATATAGGTGAGGATCATAGATTTGGTCCTTGTCTCGGGATGGAGAGTCATCAAGCCGCTCACTTCGTGCCTTTTTCTTGCGAGGTAGTCTTTGCCGAAGCCCCCGGGTTATACCGATGCCTTTTGTGGCGGTTGCCATCTCTAGTCAACATGTTGATTGAGTGGGAGCGCCAGATCCGGCGTCGGTTTTTCTTCATCGGTGTATATTCTGAGCCGGACAACCGAACTCGTCGACCCCGAGGGGGCCGGACTTGCTCGCAAGCACTGCATCCGAAAGTCTCACTCCGTCGTTGGCAAGGCTTTTCTCGCTTCTTTTACCCCCTTTTTGCTTTGGGGAAGACCGACCGGAGTAGAGTACATAATAATCAAATCCCCAGATGGCTCCCCGAGCGTTCCCACACCGTTATCACCGCCTCGAATCTCTCCTTCAATTTTTGCCGGGAGGAAATTTTCTTTTTCTTAGGAGGACGGTCCTCGTGTATCCACCCGATAGTCCCTTTCAAGGCAATCGGGACAGCCACAAATATCCCACCAAATGTGTTCTACTGGTGGCGGATTTGGGACCTCGTTGAGCGGCCGGAATGACTTTGAGTGGAACCGGGTCCGGGGGATCCGCTGGGCTCATCCGGTAGCGAGTGATTGGACTCGCCGGATAATGAGAGATATTGAGGTCCCTGGGAACGGCACATGTTTGTCTTTCGGTAGCCCCGCCGCTTGGGATATTGTTAAGGTCCCGAAGTGGCGTGTGGCCTCTTCAATCCAGCTCGTCGTCCTGTTTCCGGCGTTCTTCCGTGGCTTTGATGGCCGACCATATTTCTTCAACTGCTCCCGATTTTCATCACTCAGCCGATATTTGTGGGATCATCACTTTGAGAGGGGACAACCGACAAGATACCGAACTCTTTCGTCCCCGATCGTCGTTGGGGGCCGCTGCCCCGTAAGTCGGCGGAGTCCCGGCGGTGGAAACATAGGAATCTTGGGGTAGCATCTTGATGTATCCGGACTATTAAGAAGAGGAGGAGAACCCTCTTCGTCTTTGCGGTAAAAGTGCCATCGGAATTGAGACTGATAGTCAAACCATGACTTGCGACTACCCCGCAGGTCATCAATTTGAGCCTCATGTCGAAGTCTCATTTGTTCTACCAACCGGATCCACACGGTCCTGTTCGAGGGATTTTGGAGGACGGAGCAACGTTATCCCCATCATTACCGGCCGATGCGTACATTCTCAAACCCGGAGTCGGAACAAACGGCGAAGCCGACGATGCGCTGACTCTTCCCAACCTGATCAAACGGTGACCCTGCCCGAAACCAAGCTTTGTGCGGAGTCATGGGGAAAGGACACGAAGGTTCGATGTCCGGGAATGGAAGGAGGGTAGGTGTTTGGGCTTTTGGCTCATGCAACATGCGCTTATTTGTTCACGTTTACTTAAAACATGTTTTATTAACCTAATCGGTTGGAAAAGATTGCTCTTCTTTTTCGCAAACTACTCGGATTCCCGGATCGCCGGGCCCCGTCACTACGTCTATAAGCCCCTCGTATTCCACCCGTATTTCGACCTCCCAGGTGGATGCACCCGGCGAGGGTCCTATAGGGCAAGCGGGTCCCACCGACCGAAAGAAAACGATCCTAAAAGTCCGGGTAATCGAGTCTTAACGAGCATTCGATGTAAATTACGGACAAAGCCGACGCCGAAAGTCAAGATCATGTCCGAGGGCTCGACAAAAGTCGGCATGATTTGACCGATAAGCGTCCACGATTGATCTTGACTTGTCGTCGCTAAGCCGTAATTAGGCATGGAATAGTCATTAATCCTTGATGACTCAAAGGTCAATGCCGGGAGTCCGTGTATAATTTGTGCGCCGAGCCGAAGTCAAGGCGCCGGTCAATATCTTGGTCAAAGTCCGCGGCGGAAAACCGGCGTAACTTCGACTGATTAGGGACCCGAAAGATATTGAGTCGGTATGCCGACAAAGGCTTGAAAGGAAAGGTCTATACACGGACAGTGGCATGACACTGCACCAGACTAAAAACCAACCGGGTCTCTGACAAAGTGTGTCACGACAAGTGCATGGTCGACACGAGGCTCCATGGGATGTTTGGGTAGTCCTGTGCTCATCCGAGAGGCGTAATAAGACCAAACGGACCGCGACAAGGATTTCCCCGGGTTAAGGACGTAGTGTGCAGTGTACGGTCACGTGCGCGTAGTGTGCAAGCAGTCTATATTCTTTTTCTGAGTAAAATAGAAATTTTTTATGTGTCTTAAAAATATGATGCATGATTTTTTTTGGAAATTTTCTTTTTTTTTTTGAAAATCCTTTTTTTTTTTGAATTTTTTTTTTGAAAATTTTAATGAGCACATAAGCACGAAAATTCCGACAGTTAGGGACATTATTCCGACAGTCAAAATTTTGACTTTCTCCGAGGCGGCCAAAACAACATGAAAACTTGTGCAAAAATCAACACACACACAAAAATGATTTTCAAAGCCGGGACGGAAGCTTGACCCTCAAAAGCTTTTTTTTTGAAAACGGTGATACCGGTACGTGGGATTGTTAGACCACAATTTATCCCCGACTCGTGTTAGGAGGCGATAACGGGAAATTTAGTGGTTTCCACCAATATACCAAATACCATTTTTTATTAAAAAAGCTTAGTCCCTGAGTCGCCACCGTGATGATGTGTGTATCCGAAAATTTTCCCATTTTTGTGTTTGAAAAATCAACGAAAACGGAGTCGCCACGCCATTTTAATTTTGAAGGGCCAAAACTTTGAAAAAGCCCGAGATCAGAGATTTAGGTTCGGAGGTCATGTTACGCGTCGGGAAGGACGTTAGTGTGCACTCCGACGCGCCTCGTAAAACGAGTCTTCCAAGCTGAAAATCATTTTGTGTGTGTGTGTGTGTGTGTGTTTTGGCCAAAATAAGTTGAAACTCAGAAAAGTAAAAATTGGGATATCTTTTAAGACTTTAAACTGATCCCATGATTTTTTGGAAGATTTTTGGATTGAGATTTGGTACTCAAAAGACCTTTTGAAGTTGAGAGCCATTTCTGCCAGAATGAAAAAGGCAGTGGACCTTTGATTTTGAAAGGGATTCAAGGGTCTTAAAACTTCATAATCTGGATAAACTCAGAGAATGAAAGTTGTTCTAGACACCTTAAATAAAGTTTGTGCGAAGGAATTTTCCATTTTGGAGAAGATTTGAGGGGTCAAAACCTTCTGGAAACCTCAGATATGAGATCTGGATTCCCAGAAGCTGATGAACTAGCCTCTGAAAGAAAATTTGAAAAGAGGAGTTTTACTCACCCAAAAATAAAGGTAAAAATATGTCTGGAAAGCTCTGGATGTTGGCTACAAAAAGTATTTTGTAGTCAACACCAAATTCCAAGTTCATCTGTGTCCAAAAATTAAGACCATGGACTGAGGTCTGAGAAAATTGCTACTGGACAGCAACTTCTCAAGAAAGAAAATATGATTTTAAGGGGGTTTTGCATCCATGCTTGTCCCCATTTCCCTAGGTTTTGGTTAGTGATCACTAGACATTTTAGTGGTGAATCAACTATACCAAACCATCCTTGGGGTACATTAGGACTAAGCATTTCATTTGCTTGGGAAGGGGAATTTTATCCTTTGAAATCAAGATTTTATGCTTGAAAATGGTTTTTTAGGGTTTTGAAAATGTGTTTTCTTTGCAAGAAAGTAAGAAAGCTTAAAAATAATGTTGATCTTTGTAGAAGATCATGCATGGAGATGGTCTTCCATGGTGATCTTCTTAGATCTAGAGCAAGAAGATGAAAGAACTACATTTTGTAGTTTGAAGATGCATGCATGGATGAGATTTAGGGTTAGGAAGAGGAGGGTTTACCAATCTTCCTTGTGTTCTTGAGTGTTTGGCTTGAGTGTATGAGTGTTTAGGGCTTTAATATGAGAGTGAGTGGATGAGTATGAGTTGGGAAAGATTGAGAGAAAATGGTGACAATTCAAGTGAATTCTCACCGTTTTCTCTCTATATTTCGCCAGAGGTTCGGTGCAAAATGTGTTCTTCCTCCTTATTTTTGTGACTCGGAGGGCTCAATTTATAGCCCTCCCGAAAATGCAAACTCATCCGC